>JBBPUB010000066.1:0-41131 GCA_038094415.1 Xerocomus alliaceus | reverse complement strand
TTGATATATCATTACTCATTCTGTTTCACCTTTGACAACCTGTCACATTCCGTTACTAATCCATCTGGACTCCATAGTATAAATATGGTACTCCAACTTGTACATACTTCAGTTTGAATATCAAATTAGTCTCCTCCTCATGTTTCCAACCTCGAGCTCTGCGCTCATTTGACCTCTGACTCTGAGGATAACGAGTACAAGGGCACAACACATAAGTCCTGCGCCAAACGTCCTCACCCCCTCTATTCCACCCATTCTTTCCTCACCCTCCCGTTGCAACTCCGTTCTGGACATCATCGGACTAGTCTGGAGGACCTGGACTTGACACAACAACTCAAGTCAGTCTTTGGCTCCTCTTGCACCATTTCTGGTGACTTCCACAGTCTTAGTGCTAGACCTGTGACTTTTCCATCCATCTCTACTGCACCTCATCATTGCACCACTCCTTCTGGTCCATTTGACTCTCCTTTCACTCCACTACCAGAAACAGGCCTTGCCTCCCTCTGAATCCATGAACTCCAGGATGATCCTGTCTCTGGAGAAGAAGGCCATTATGCTCTGGCCCCTCTGGTCCCTGAAGATGATAATGGTGATGATCCACTATTCAATCCCTCAGAACCATCTGATCCTTCTGATTTGAGTGACCTCTTTGATGATGATGATGAGCAGCAGCCCAATGACATACCCTTGGCTTTTGAACCATTTAACCAACTTGCTAATGCCATCTGGGACATGACTTGGCAGGCACTCTGGCATAAGTCCTCCAACACTTCTAAAACCAAAGTCTGGGAGCCAGACCCATTTGATGGACTGGATCTCTGGAAACTCTGTCCCTTCATCATCCAGTGCAAGTTGAACTTCCAAGCCAATTCTAAGTCTTTTCACCATGATCATGCCAAAGTTACTTTCATGCAGTCCTATCTCAAGGGAGTCACCCTTGAATATTTTGAGCTGGACCTTCTTGGCAGTGAACCTCCAGAGCTTCATTCACTCTGGATGACTAGCTGGGAAGTGTTCCTATACAAACTCCAGTCTAACTTTGGTCCACATGATCCCATTAATGATGCAGAGGCTTGGTTTGAGCAACTTTGTATGAAGGATTCCCAATGCATCTTCAACTATGTAGTCCAGTGGAACCGCCTGGCGAGCCAAGTCTGGGAATGGGGTCCTGGAGCGCTCCGCCGCAGTTTCTACATTGGACTTCCCAATTGCATCAAGGATGAGTTGTCTTGGCTTGGCAAACTGGGCAACCTCCATGACCTTTGCACTTTAGCACAGCAGATCAACCATTGCTATTGGGAATGTAGGAAAGAGATTTCTAGGGCCAACAAGGTTTCTGGGTCTAACTCTGGAAATGGTAATTCTAAAGCCACTACATCTGCAGCCCCATCTTCATCCACTCCCACCTCAGACTTCAAGCCTAGGAGTTTTGCAAAGGACTCTAAGGCCTCCAACTCTGGCAGTAATTTCAACTCTGGAATCTCTGCAGCCCCCAAACCTGACTTGTTATCCAAGCTAGGTAAGGACAGCAAGCTTACAGCAGTTGAGCATAAGCATCACTTCAATAACAATCTGTGCATATTTTGTGGTCAAGCTGGCCACAAGGCTAAAGAGTGCCCAAAGTCATTGTCCTGGGCATCCAAGGCTTGCGCAGCTACAACCACAACTCTGGAAGTCAAACTGGAGGCCTCTAGCACAGAGGCAAAAAAATAGTCAGCAGCCTTATAGACTCCACATGGACTTGAGGTTGCATTGACTCTGTTCATGCATTTAAGGAGGTCTGACTCAATGCATCTGCTCTCTCAGATCTCTGCTCTCTCATGCCTATTATCTCAGTCCTTTTCTATGACATCCCAACCTTTCCCACACTCATAGACTCTGGATCTTCTAATTATTTCATAAATACCTCATTTGTTAATGATTATGGACTTTCCCTATACTCTGTTCCTCCACTTGAACTCTAGCTCTTTGATGGAACATCCAACTCCACCATTACTCATGCTATTGACCTCTCTATCTGTTTTGAAACTGGTGACATCACTTCAATGACGTTCTACATCACTCCACTGGATGGATTCTATTCCCTTGTGCTAGGACACAACTGGCTCACCCACTACAATCCATTGATTGACTGGGTTTCAAGCAGTATCTCATTCCACCCATCTGGACAGACTTTGCCAGCAACTCCAAGCTCTACCCTGCAGCCTCCAGACTTACCTCCTCTGGCTGACCCCACATCCCCTGATCCACTGCATTTCCATGACCACAAGGCTCTGCCCATTGCACTGATCAATGCACCTGTCTTTGCATTGGCCTATCACCTTCAGAGCTCTGTACAGTTTAGCCTGCAACTCTGCCCTAAGGATATCCAACTCCATGCGTCTTCCACAACTCCAGATCCTGTCAATCTCTCTATAGTCCCTTCAGACTACCATGACTTCATGGACATCTTTAGCAAAAGCAAGGCTTTTAAGCTTGCTCTGCACCATGAACATGATCTCAAAATCAACCTAAAAGAAGGCACATCTCCTCCATTGGACACCATATACTCCCTTTTCATCTCTGAGCTTGAGTCACTTTAGACATTCCTTGACGAACACCTAGCTAATGGGTTCATTTGTCTCTCCTCTTCCACCCATGCTGCTCCAGTCCTCTTTGTCTGCAAGAAGGATGGTTCACTCCACCTCTGTATCAACTTTCGAGAACTTAACAAGATCATGAAGAAAAACTGCTATCCCCTTCCCTGCATCTCTGACCTCCTAGACACTCTGAGCTAAGCTAAGATCTACATCAAAATTGACCTCTGGCATGCATACCATCTGGTCCATATTGCTAAGGGAGATGAATGGAAGACTTCATTCTGGACCCAATATGGCTTGTATGAGTGGCTAGTCATGCCATTCAATCTCATCAATGCTTCAGTGGCTTTCTAGCAGTTTGTTAACACTATCTTTGCTGATCTGTTAGATGTTTGCATTATAGTCTATCTCAATAACATCCTCATCTACTCTGCGGACAAGGCCTCCCACAAGAAGCATGTCTAGAAAGTTCTCCATCAACTCTGCAAACATGGACTTTATGCCCACTTAGATAAGTGTGAATTCCACACTAACTCCACCAATTATTTCAGATACCAACTCTCTCCCTCTGGACTTACCATGTCTCTGGAAAAAGTTAGTGCAATCATAGATTGGCCTGAACCTTGGAAAGTCAAGAACATTCAGTCCTTCTTGGGTTTTGCAAATTTCTACAGGCATTTCATTTATAACTACTCCAATATTGTTGTTCCCCTGATCTAACTCACATGTAAGGATACTCCATGGAACTTCTCTACAGACTGTTGTTCTGCCTTTCAGGCACTCAAGGATGCCTTTACCTCCACTCTGATACTTACCCACTGGGTTCTGGATGCTCCAATCATAGTAGAAACTGACACCTCTGACTATGCTATTGCTGGTATTCTTTCTATCTGTTGTATGGACAAGGAAATTCAGCCAGTTGCTTACTACTCTTGGATGCTCCATTCTCTGGAGCTCAATTATGACATACATGACAAGAAGCTACTTGCCATTCATGTGTTACAATTTTCTACATTCACCATCACATCTTTATTATCACTTTGCTCATTCCTCAATATGTTCCTCCCTTCTTCTTCAAGTATGTAGAACATTACTTCATTCTGGTAATGTCCCCACATTCTGCAGCTTTCTTATCTCTTTCATTATAATCTTTGTTATTATTCTCTTGGGACACTTATCTCTCTTCACAGCTGTTTCTCTAATAATGGCTTAGTGATCCATTGTTCCATTACATTCTATGGCCTTCCACTGTAGATTATATATCACAGTGCCTTGTACTATAGTTCTCCATTCTTGGTCTATGCAATACTATGTAACCTTGAGTCCACTGCAGTTCCTGCACCATGTTCTTAGTTCTCAGCACCCTGAAATACCTCCCTAGTATCAAGTCCCCCATCATGCCCTTCATCCCTGGTAGCAGGCTCAGGCTACTCACATAACAAAAGACCAAGAATCTCCCTATGTTCCTCTTATCTAAGAGTTGGACACATCTCATTGAACCACCATAGCTCACCAACCCCCTCACCATACCTTTAGGTTATTCAGCACCCATTTGGATTCTGACTCTGAATCCACACCCCCAGCATCCCCCATCATTAGATCTAGGCAACTCCCTAGACCACCCTTTGCCACCCCCACAGGAACCCCTCCACACTCTAGCCCCAGAACCCCCCTTGCACCATCACATCCATTGACTCCATTGTTTCCAACTCACACTCCATCTCCATGTCCACCCATGCTACTGAACTCAAGGCAGCTCTCTCTACCAACTTTTCTGATGAACAAAATGATGCCACCTGATGGATCAAGGCCATGAAGGCCTACTTTTCCATTAACTCCACTCTGTATATCAATGATGAAACTAAGATCATGACCACACTTAACAAGTTCAGTAAAGGTTGAGCTGTTCCTTTTTCTGAAATGTGGTATGATAAACTTGCCAACCCCACCACTGCAGCCTCTGAAAAGACTTTCAACAAGTTCATTGAGAACTTTGAAGGTACCTTCTTTCCCTTTGATATCAAAGCCACTGCCTGCCTTGCTCTATCCAAACTGGTACAGAGGTCTTTCCACAAGCCCAGCAGAGAAATAGATGACAGTTTTCAGAAGTATATCACCAAGTTCCAGAACCTTGCTACTCAAGCAGGAATCACTGACCATGCCATGCTCATAGATGCCTTCTCTCTAGGCTTAGACCAGAGAATCACCATCATGATCCCATCTATGGACAAAGTTTCCATTCTCATTGTAGATTGGCTAGACAAAGCCAAGGTCTTTCATACCCAGCAGGCATGTATCAATGCCTTGAAGAAAGGTAAAACTGCCCCTTCTCTCCCCAGAACCTCCAGAGATCCAAATGCCATGGACATCAATGCAATTTGACTCACCAAGTTAACCCCCCAGGAATGGGCCAAGTGCATTCAAGAAGGACACTGCTTCCATTGCTGACATACTGGCCATAATTGTTAAGATTGGTCACTCTGGTCCTCTGGAAGGAAGTCCAAGTGAATAGGAGTAGAAGTGGAGTAGCAGAGTGGAGGGGTGAGTCTTAGTGTAGGACTTATGTGTCACACCTTGTGTAGGTTTGACTCTTCAGAGAAGGGATGTAAGGGTAAGAAGGGAGACAACTGGAGTTATCCAAATTAATATTCAGACTAAGGATTATACAACAAAGTAACTACAATATTTATACTACCAGAGTTGTATTGCATTACTAACAGAGTAACTGTGGAATGGGATGATAAGTAAGATGGGAATGAGAAACCCAGAGCTGTACACTAGAGATGCAATATGCTGGCCTGTGCATCTAAGAATAAAGATCCAACAAAATGGACAGGCACAGCCAATCAGAGAACAAAGATAAACATAAAAGAAAATGTCACATGGGTCCAGAGGTCCTATGCATGTGAACAGAGGAAATCACTCCAGAGTTGTTGAGGAGTTGGATGTGGAGTTCCAGAGTAGGAATGGCATATGACAATAATGCCATACAGTGTCAATTATACCCTCACATCCCCCAAAATCAGACCATCGCTGCCACCTCCACTACTGCACAACTGACCCCATCCATTTCCATTGCCACTACACCTGCCCCCTCTTGAGCTCCCACTCTCTCTGCTCTACAGACATTTGTTCAACAGCTTCAAACTCAGGAAAAAAACAAGGATGAAATCCTTTAGATTCTTCAAGCCTGTTATGAAAAATCCTCTGACAAACAACTCCCCACAATGTCTTTTTAGAAGGAGAGGGTGTATCAATGTCTTCCTCCCATGTCTTAGTAGGACTGCCTAGCTACAGAACAATTCGAATCTCCATTTGCCTTAACATGCAGTCTGAAACTGTTGAAACCATTGTGCTAATCAATAGTGGGGCTACAGGCAACTTCATTGACAAATTCCTAGTCCCTCACCTAAAACTAGGAGTATGTGCACTCTCTGAATCCATCAGAGCCTGAAACATTGATGGTACCAAAAACCACCATGGCACAATTAGGGCAAAACTCAAAGTAGAACTTGTATACAAAGACTTCTCTGATAATGTGGATCTACTCATCCTAGGACTTGGCAAGAAGCAGGTGATCCTTGGAATGCCTTTGCTGCAGAAGTAAAACCTCCAGGTCAACTGGAAGACAGAATCCCTTCTACTCCCACAGGATCATCTTGGACAGAGTCTCAACAAGATCACTATCTCCACCTAGCTCACTCAGGACAACCTCCCCCAGACTACCTCACTCCCAGAGTGGTGCAAGGAATACAAGGATGTATTCTTGGAAACCACATTCAATACCTTACCCCCTTATTGTCTCTATAATCATACCATCGATCTGAAACCATCATTTCTCCTGAAAATAGCCAAAGTATATCCTTTGAACCTGAAAGAAAAGGAGGCATGCAAGACATTCATTGATGAAAACCTAGCAATAGGACAAATCCTCCCCTCAAAGTCCCCCCAAGCCTCTCCATTTTTCTTTGTTCCTAAGAAGGATGGCATATTACATCCATGTCAGGATTACCGATACCTTAACTCCCACACCATCCACAATGCCTACCCTTTGCCACTCATCTCCGACCTCATTGACAACATGAAGGAGTTCATCTTATTCACCAAATTGGACATCTGGTGGGGATATAACAACATTTGTATTCAAAAGGAAGATCAATGGAAAGCAGCTTTCATCACCCCCCTCAGACTCTATGAGCCCACCATCATGTTCTTTGGGTTCTGTAACACTCCCCCCATGTTCCAGGCATTCATAAACCATATCTTTGTGGACCTATTGGTTGAAGGATGGCTAAAGATCTACATGGACAATATTGGTATTCACACCAAAGATAACCTTGCCTTACACCATCAGCATACTAGACAAGTATTCAAATGTTTGCAACTACACAAGCTATCTCTAAAACTATTGAAATGCTTGTTCAACACCCCCACTATGGAATATTTTGAAATGATCATTGGACAGGGACAGTTGAGGATGGACCCTGTAAAACTCAGTGCCATCAGGGATTGGCAACTGCCTATGTCAGTTAAAGGAATCCAGAGTTTTCTAGAGTTTGCCAACTTCTATCAAAAGTTCATCCCAGATTTCTTCAACATTGTTGCCTCACTAATCCTCCTCACTTGGAAGGAGGAACTATGGAAATGAATGCCTCTACAACAGACCACCTTCAAAACCCTCAAAGAGGCATTCATATCTGCTCCTGTCCTAGCACTCTCTGACACCAACAAACCCTTCTCTGTCATGACTGACGTATCACTTGTTGTAGCTAGAGCAATTCTGCTTCAGAATGATGCAAATGGAGATCCTCATCCTTGTGCCTATTTTTCCAAAATGTTCTCCTCAGCCAAGTGAAACTATGACATTTATGATCAAGAACTACTCACCATCATTCTGGTGCTGAAAGAATGGAAACAATACCTTTCAGGTTCTATGCACCCAGTCATCATTATTACAGATCACAAAAATCTATCCTATATCCAAGACCCCAGAAAACTCTTCAGGAGACAAGCACATTGGTCCCTTTTCTTATAGGATTTTGATCTTGTATGGCAAATCACCCTGGGGTCCAAAATGGGACCTGCAGATGCCTTATCACGTCGATCTCTTCTGGACACCTCCCATAACAACATCAATACCTCCATCATTTCTGAACCAACCATCATCCAAGCCTTGAACACCACACTTCTAGACAAAATCAAGTCCTCTTCAATCTCTGATCCCCTAGTCCTTTAAGCTCTCTGAGCTACACAACTCAGATCCCTTCTGTTTCTCAGATCAGCTATAGTAGATTGAAAGTTTAACAATGGCCACCTCTTCTACAAGGATAGGTTATACATCCCACCAGAACATTGAGCAACCTTACTCCACACCTTCCACTCAGCACTGACTACTGGACATGCAGGTTAATTTCACACTAAAATCCTACTTGAAAGAGATTTCTGGTGGTCTAGTCTCACAACATTTGTAAAAAACTTTGTCAATGGGTGTGCCATTTGCCAAGCATCCAAAGTCAACACTTATCCAGTCACCCCTCCTCTGACACTTATCCCCTCTGAAACTACTCTTCCATTTAAACAGCTGTCTGTGGATCTTGTCACTGACCTACCCAAGTCAGAGGGCTTTGATTCTGTTATGATCATGGTCAACCATGGGCTTACAAAGGGGGTAATTCTCATTCTGTGTCACAAAAACATTAATGCCTTAGGAGTAGCTCAACTCTTTCATGACCATGTGTTCAAACAATTTGAAGTGCAAGACTCCATTATCTCAGATTGTGGACCACAGTTTGCCTCTGCACTAGCTTGAGAACTAGCCAGACTACTCCACTATGATGTCAAATTGTCTACAGCATATTATCTATAAATAGATGACCAAACAGAAAGGACTAACCAGGAAATGGAGACCTACCTGAGAATCTTCTGCAGCAACCACCCCCATGAATGGGTCAACTTCCTCACCACCACTGAGTTTCAGCATAACTCGTGCCCCCACTCATCCACACTAAAATCTCCATTTAGCCTAATGATGGGCTATGAACCCTGAGCATTCCCTATCCTCACCTCAATCTTTATTCCTGCACTCTCTTTCAGAATGTTGTCTCTAACCAAAATGAGGGATGAAGCACTTGCAGTGCACAAGCTGGCCAAACAGGCCATGTCCAGACACCAAACATGCAAGTTCTCTCCATGGAAAGTTAGAAATAAAGTATGGCTGGAAGCCACCCACCTCTGCATCCCCTTTCCTTCTCAGAAACTCGCATCTAAATGAATGGGCCCCTTTGAAATCTCACAAGTCCTTTCCCCTCTGGTATATTGCCTCAAGCTCCCCAAATCTTGGAAAATCCATGACACATTTCATGCCTCCCTTCTTTCCTCTTTCAAACAGACAGAAGTCCATGGCCCCTCATTCCTGGAACTCCCACTGGAGATTATTGATGATGATGAAGAATATGAAGTTAAGGCCATTCTGGCCCACAAAGGCACTCCTGGTCACTATCAATACCTCATCAAATGAAAAGGCTATGCCCCTTTGAAAAATACCTGGGAACATAAGAATAATCTCTGTCACATGGCCTTTATTTTGACAGATTATAAATGCCACAATCAACTGCAGTAACCAGGACCCATCATGGACTGCATGGACTATCAGCTTATCATCTCTGTTCTTCTCCTCTGCCTCATTCTCCTCACCACCATCACCATCACCATATATTGGGCTGCCACATTCCCTCATTGCCATTAAATGCCCATTGACCCTACCATCCTATTCTGTCTAGAACATGCTTTCTCCTACCTCATCCATCTCCTTCTCATTGTCTGGATATGCTTGACTCAGATCCTTGTGAGTGTGGCCTACCTTCTTGCCCACCTCTACCATCTTCATCCTCTACAGTGCCATTCTTGCAGACCCCCAACTCCTCCATGCTGTAAAAGCCCTCCCTTTGTACCAAGAGGATGAAGTCACCCAGGAGCTAGTATGACTTTTCCATGAAGCAGCGCATGTTCAATATTATCATCACCATTGTATTCCTTCTGATACCCCTCCCATGGTGGGAATCCCTTTACATCTAGCAATAAACAAAATTCTAGAAAGAATCCTCTCCATCCTTCATCTATTTGGTTTTGATACATACATTTCCATGATAGCTCCAGAGCTAATTTTTTCTACCTTCCATTGTATATACCTCTCTCTTTTGCTGCAGGAATAGAACCATTACTTGGAATTCATTTCTTCCATAGATCAGATTAGACTCCCCTCTTCTACCTCTCCTTCACCCCCTACCACTACCCCTGCTTCACTATTGTTACTTATTCCTCCTTTGGTGGAACGAATCTCCTCTCCACCTTCACCCACTACTGCCCTCTCCACATCTTCAGTCTTTTTGGACTCTGAAGGGCTGCTAGGGATAACCATGTTTGAACTAGACCAAGGGGTGATTGCCACTAATCGAGACTTTCTCCTTATCCTCCCTAATGGCCAATAAGTACTATCTCCTCTGCATCAGATTCTCCAACCTGCCATCACCCTGGCTCCTGCCTCCTCCACTACTACCTGCTTTCAATGTGGAGGTAGGGGTCATTATTGCATAGATTGCTCACTCTACTGCTGTCCATCCTGTTCCACCTCCACTCCAGGACATAATGCTTGTGATTGCCTTCACACCCAATGTTCCTTCTGTCTCCATTGGGAACATGGACCTTGTTTCTGTCCTAAGAGAGTCTGCTCTACATGCAATATGCATGGACACATCCAAGATGACTGTTCTTATGAATATTATTCCTTACCTCAGACAATGGCAATCTACAGAGGCCCCACATGGGAGTAGAGTACTGGAAGCAGGGCTTTCAGTGTACAATGGGAGTATTGTTACAATTCTCTATGTTCACCATCACATCTTCATTATCACTTTGCTCATTCCTCAATACGTTCCTCTCTTCTTCTTCAAGTATGTAGAACATCACTTTATTCTGGTAATGTCCCCACATTCCACAGCTTTCTTATCTCTTTCATCATAATTGTTACACAAGTAGCCAGAGTTTGTAATGATCCTTGCTGTCTCATATATGGTCTCTGGAAGACTCTTCATCGTAACAGACTTAGCGTATACTTTTTGCTTGATCTTATCTTATCATTTCATGACTAATCTGATTGTGCTTATCTTCTGCTCTTCTTCCCGATCAGATCTATCCCCTTTTGGCTATTCTTTAACACGGTTATTACCGTATTACTTCTGATCTTCTAACGCGTGTAGCCAATGCCCTTTTTAATCACCGAGTGATTCTCTTCATTTCTGTGCTGTGCATGGCTATGGCACAGCCCAGTTCATTACCGCTGCTGCAGCTTCTCTTCCATTTGATCTGCCACCCGCAGTATCAAAACATGTTATTCATTTCTGCTCCCCTCAGCCCTAGAGGCTGTGGTACGCCTTTATCGCCATTGGATAGCTACAACATGGACTCTTACCTTAGTTGTCACTCTACTGTGAAGACATAGCATTCTACCTAATCAGGTATTAGGGTTAGCAATACATGTACAAATAGTATAGTAGTATATAAACCCCAAGGACGATGCTGGGAAGATTCCCAGTCTAGTCTCTTGGTTTTCTCCAGAACTCGACTACTAAGCCACTTTCGCCACCTCAAACTCTTTCCTCAACAGAATGAGTTAGTAGCCCTTTTCTTTTAGCTGATAGTTGTAGTAGAGCCAGTTCAAACTTCAAGAGGGTTCTGCCATTTCATTAGACTAGACTCTTATTTTCTCTAGTGACCCCCTCTACTACAGGACCAGTACTAACGAGTGCTAGTGTCCTTTCCCCAGTTCCACCACTCCCTTCGCCCCTTTATCGTCGGTCACCAACGGGCAGAGCCGAGAGAAGGGCAAGAACAGGCCGCACAGGTCCCGGACAGTGGGAACAGATCTGTCTCACCAGCAACCACCTTCTTACAAGAGTTAGAAGGTTCTTTACCTGGCTTCCCCCATCGGGATTCGATTGTGAGAGATACGATCAATGGAGACGTGAGATCAGAGATCGGCTGCGAAGAGAGCACATCGCCAGCCACCGACTTGAAGGAAGAGGACATAGTTGTCCCCCTTATACTATCCACCCCTACAAAAGAAGAGAGAGAAGAAGACAGCCCCGACCTCCTCCTTCCTCCTACCCCCGACCCGAATGATTGCAGCCTGGGTCCGAGTATTATAGACGTCGCCAATCGGTCACCACTGCATCAGCTGCCCTCAGAAGAAGAGAGGGGATTCTACACTTTAGCTTCGACGGTACAGGCCGATTTCTATAGTCGGACCTTTAACCTTCCCAAAAGAAGAAGATCAGAAGGTTGGTCAGAGTACAAGTTTGAAGAAGCACCTGCAGCACCGCCACTGCCTAAGAAAAGGCAACGCCGGCAATACCAGCAGGAGATAAAAAGGGGAATAGAAAGAGGAAGTAGGATAGGATTATGAAACATCCCACCTTGCTCTTACAAATATTGAATGCAATTAATTGTCATTCTTCTCCTTTTTAGTTTGACATTTTACATCATCACAATCTACTTCCTTAGGTGGATTGCCAAGTACGCAACAGATTCACAAGTCCCAATCCTATTCATGGGAAACTGAAGTAGGACTTTCAGAACCCCTTACTCCTCCTTCATAGGAGTAGTCCCCACCACCAATGCAACCTCAGACGGTTGGATCTTTGGAGAAGGACTCCAACAATGCCCCCATAACTGTCAACACTACTAGATGATTTCAACATTTGAACTCATCCTCGCCACATTCATCGGAATATTCTTAATCTGCACCCTCGTTGTTTGCTGGATCATAAAACTTGTTGTTGAGCGAAACGCACCTATACTCGCAGTAGTACACGCCTATAAGACTGAAGAAAACCCTTTTGGAATAAGCTTCAGCATAGTAAGCCCAACTAAAGCCTCCAGAGATAATTGGAGATACCACAGAGGTTGGTTTAACGAAAACGACTGGCATGTTCCAGAATTAGTAAGATCAGATCAGGAGGATGATAACGCCACTATCGCCGCATTCGACTAAAGAACAATGGCATTACCCGAACATCTCAGTAATGCACTGGATGCGCTAGCCGGATCAAACAAAAATGAGTTATTCCAACTAGGGATCTATCTCAAGGAATATCTCGACATACATAGCCGGGCTATGGAACAAATATTGCGAGAAAATAGGAAATTGCGAGACGATATCCAAGAAATGGAAGAACAAGTGAAAGCAGGTCCCTCTTCCAGTGGAGGAGGGCCACACATAACCAAAATCATAGCTGATCCAGGAGAGTACGATGGTACTAGAGGCAGGAAGTTTGAAGAATGGTGGACAAAAGCCCAAGTATGGAGGCAAGAGAACATAGGAGTTCTAAAAGGAGAAGCGGGCGTAAAAGCAATATTGTCATGAATGACAAAAGGAGATGCTGGAGCATTCGCATGAGCACATCTGAACAAAATCCTAAAAGGGGATGAAACAGATTGGCTGGAGTTCAAAAAGCTTATTGAGCTTCACTTCTGCTTAACCAATGAAAAGGAATGGGCTAGACGACAAATCGAGAATTTGAAACAAACCGAGAAAATGACAGTAGCCCAATACCTCATTAAATTAGAAAATTACTTAGCAACCACAGAATATGACGGGGATCGTATCTTGCAAATCATGGAAAGAAACATGAATCAAGATATGGTCAAATATCTTTTCCTACGAGATGGTTGATACAGGGATTGCACCATGTTCATGACTAAAGTAAAAGAATATGGGGAACGACAGGAACTTTTAGGGTTTATTCGACGAGGAACTGCTGATCGGATCACTAGACCCGTAAAAGATCCGAATGCCATGGATGTAGATGCCATCCAAAAAGGGCAAAGACCCCTAAAGTGTTTTAATTGTCAAGGTCCTCATGTCGCATCAAAATGCCTGAAGCCCAAAAAGGCATGTGAAAAGTGTAAATTCCTCGGTGGAGGACATGCCAAATGGTGTACTACAGGAAGACCCTCAAGAAATATCAGAGAAATGAACTCTGAAGAAGCACAAGAGGTACCAGAAAAAGGAAAAGAGAGAGACTGGAGTAAGTCTATTGCAGGAATGGGTTTTGACAAAGCCCGTGCCTGGTTCCAAGATTACGAAACAATTTCCAAAAAGGGAAAAGATTAGGGCAACCCCCTAAATCTGGGAAAGGAGGAAGCCCGAATCGATATTCTATTCTGGAAATAGAAGAAACTTTATCTTTGCCGACATGCAGGTCTCATCTAGATGATGAGCTTGGCCAGGACAAAACACTGGTGCTTAATTCACATATAACCACGAAAGAGAAAGTTTTCCCAGAAGTAATGGAGATACGAAGTATAGAAACTTCTACTCCTACACCGGAACAAAAACGATGTAACATTCATACCATGTATCCGGAATTGACCGAAGAAGATCTTGATGACCTGTTACCCGATTCAAAGGAAACAGAGTTTCATTTCCTATGAACCTTAAATCCCAAGAAGGATATAGTTCTACCAATAAAGATTACCCTGAAACTAAACATACCTTTCACAAAAACATCCGCCCTCCTAGACTCTGGAGCAAACGTGATCTTTATTGATCAAAGTTTTGCACAGCGTCTTCATTTACCTTTAACCCCCTTAAGACACCCCATAGCAGTGTATAATGCCGATGGTACCTTGAACGTGGCAGGAAAGATAACACATAACTGTCAGCTTGTTATGGAATATGAAGGTCATCATGAGAAATTGACAGCAGAGGTCACCGATTTGGGAAAGTTCGAATTCATTCTGGGATATGAGTGGTTACAGCGCCACAACCCTGATATAGATTGGACTACTGGGTCGGTTAGATTGACAAGATGTCCCCAACACTGTCGAAATCTCCAACAAGGTGATTCCACCCCAAGCAAGTTTTTACAGATGCTGAAAAAAGAACAACTTGACCAAAGCTATCACATGTACCATTGGATAAACTCCTTAGAAAGGAATACGGAACAACAGAAAATTCTTGAAAAAGTACAACCAAAGGAAATACCCCCTGAGCAACTAGTTCTGCCGGAATACCATGACTATCTTACGGTATTTTCGAAGAAGGATTCCGAAAGAATGCCTTTACGAAAACCGTGGGATCATGCAATAGAATTGCAAGAAGATTTTAAACCTCGAAAAGGAAAGATCATTCCCCTATCTATAGATGAACAAGAAGAAGTTATGGTGTTCCTGGATGAGCAGATCCAAAAGGAATATATCCATCCTTCAAAATCTCTGCAAACTTCTCCCATATTCTTTGTTCCAAAGAAAGATGGTGGGAAACAAATGGTACAGGATTACCAATATCTCAATGAACATACCGTCAAAAACAATTATCCCCTCCCTTTAATTTCTCAACTTGTAGACAAATTGAAAGACGCCAAACTATTTACCAAAATGGATTTAAGATGGGGATACAATAACGTACGCATCAAAGAAGGAGATGAATGGAAAGCAGCCTTCGTATGCTTCCGAGGAGCATATGAACCTCTCGTAATGTATTTTGGATTATGCAACTCTCCTGCCACTTTCCAAGCAATGATGAATGAAATCTTCGCTGACATGGATGATGTGGTAGTGGTCTACATCGATGATCTATTGATCTTTATGAAAACAGACAACCAGGAAGAACATGATCGAATCGTGATAGAAGTATTATGAAGACTAAAGGAAAATGACCTTTTTGTAAAAGCCCCCAAATGCCGCTTTCGTGTCTCAGAAGTAGATTTTCTTGGCATGATTGTGGGAAAGAACGGCATTTCTATGGATTCCAAGAAGGTAGAGGCCATAACACAATGGCCCGTTCCCTCTAACATCAAAGGAGTACGAAGCTTCCTAGGACTGGCTAATTTCTATCGTCGATTCATTTCCAATTTCTCCAATGTGGCCAGACCACTTAATGATCTGCTAAAGAAAGAAACTCCATTTGAATGGGGTACCAATCAGCAGAAGGCATTTGAAATGCTTAAAAATTCGTTCATCACGGCTCCAGTTTTGGCCTATCCCGATATAGATTGTGAATTTCGTTTGGAAGCTGATGCCTTGGATTATGCCATGGGAGCAGTGCTCTCCATAAAGAAGAATGACAAATGGCATCCTGTCGCTTACGTGTCGCATAGTATGCAACCTGCAGAACGCAACTATCCCATCTCTAATAAGGAGATGCTTTCAGTCATTAGAGCCTTAGAAGAATGGAGACATTATCTCGAAGGGGCCAGATTTCCAGTGGAAGTTTGGAATGATCACCAGAATCTTCAATGGTATCAGACAAGACAAGATCTCAATCAGAGACAAGCTAGATGGGCACAATACTTATCTCGGTTCCAGTTGAAATGGATACATAAGCCTGGAGCTACAATGGGAAAAGCCGATGCACTCTCCAGGAGAGAAGATCATGCCATCGGTATTGATCAAGATAACAAAGGAGTATTAGTAATACCGCCAGAGCAGATTGGATCTATGGAGCAAGATACTCCAATTCTCATCTCTGATGAAGGCGAAAGACTTAATAAATCTATATTCAATGAGCTTTGCAAGCTCATGGAGAAAGATACCATATATCTTGGCAGAAAACACTTTTTACTCAAAAGAGAAGATGGCTTGTTGCATGATTCGCAAGGCTGCATATACGTACCCGATTCTGCCCTGATTAAGATGGACATTCTCAGATTATACCATGATTCTCCTATAGCAGGTCACCCTGGATACGAGAAGACTTTGGAATTGATTTCTAGATTCTATTGGTGGCCAGGGATAACAATGTTCGTAAAAGAATACGTAATTCATTGCGAACGTTGTCAACGATTCAAAGGAACAAACAAAGCCCCTAGTGGGTTATTGCAATCTCTACCAATCCTGGAAAAACCCTGGAGTCATATTTCCGCTGATTTCATCACTGATCTTCCAAGATCTGGATCTTTTGATTCTATTCTCACGGTCGTAGATCGATTTTCAAAAGAAGTTGAACTTATTCCCTGCACTAAGCAGTGTAGTGCCCTGGATATGGCATGATTATTTCTCAATCATGTGTGGAAATACCATGGACTTCCATCTTCCATTATTTCAGATAGAGGACCTCAATTTGCAGCGCAAGTAATGAGGGAAATCAATAAAGCATTATCTATCGAAACAAAGCTTAGTACTGCGTTTCACCCTCAAACAGATGGACAATCAGAGATTGTTAATAAAGAAGTTCAGAAGTTTTTGAGAATCTTCTGTTTGGAAAAACAAGGTCAATGGGCAGATTGGCTTGCCGTTGCCCAGTTCTTTATTAATTCCAAACAACATGCTTCTACGAAGAAAACCCCTTTTGAAGTCACACGTTTATATCATCCCAAGATGGGAATTGAACCCCTAAAATCGGATAGAGCATCCGCTGCAGTAAGATTTGCTGATGAGATGACCGCTACATTTGAACAAGTACAGCAGAATATGAAAGCAGCACAGGCACATCAGAAAAAATATGCAGATCAATCTCGCAGCAGTACACCTGATTATCACATAGGCCAACAGGTTTGGTTATCCACAGAAAATTTTAAACTCACACATGCTTCAAAGAAGCTTTCCAAAAGATGGCTCGGACCATTTACCATTACTAAAATGATGGGGACCAACGCAGTGGAACTTAAACTTCCCCGATCCATGAGGATCCATCCAGTTGTTAACATCTCCAGAATTAAACCTTACAAGGAACGTCTAGAAGGCCAGCTGGTAGAACAGCCCGGTCCTGTCAAGGTCACGGAAGACAGAGATAATGAGTGGGAAGTTGATTTCATAGTGGACAGCAGATATCGGCAGCGCCGACTGGAATATCTGGTACACTGGAAAGGATATGATGAAACTGATAGAACTTGAGAACTGTGTTCCAACCTTACTAATGCCAAGGAGGCTATTTCCGACTTCTATAAACAACACCCCTCGGCTCTGAGAACCCTTACAATTGAACCCGATCAGTTTCTTTTCCTATTTCAGAAACGCCCCGAAAATATAACCACTGTCATGACTCATTGTCTCCCCTTTGATCATTTGGACAATGATCCTTAAGCGGGGGGTAGTGTAACGATCCTTGCTGTTTCGTATATGGTCTCTGGAAGACTTTTCATCGTAACGGACTTAGCGTATACTTTTTGCTTGATCTTATCTTATCATTTCATGACTAATCTGATTGTGCTTATCTTCTGCTCTTCTTCCCGATCAGATCTATCCCCTTTTGGCTATTCTTTAACACGGTTATTACCGTGTTACTTCTGATCTTCTAACGCGTGTAGCCAACACCCTTTTTAATCACCGAGTGATTCTCTTCATTTCTGTGCTGTGCATGGCTATGGCACAGCCCAGTTCATTACCGCTGCTGCAGCTTCTCTTCCATTTGATCTGCCACCTGCAGTATCAAAACATGTTATTCATTTCTGCTCCCCTCAGCCCTAGAGGCTGTGGTACGCCTTTATCACCATTGGATAGCTACAACATGGACTCTTACCTTAGTTGTTGCTCTACTGCGAAGACATAGCATTCTACCTAATCAGATATTAGGGTTAGCAATACATGTACAAATAGTATAGTAGTATATAAACCCCAAGGACAACGCTGGGAAGATCCCCAGTCTAGTCTCTTGGTTTTCTCCAGAACTTGACTACTAAGCCACTTTTGCCACCTCAAACTCTTTTCTCAACAGAACGAGTTAGTAGCCCTTTTCTTTTAGCTGATAGTTGTAGTAGAGCCAGTTCAAACTTCAAGAGGGTTCTGCCGTTTCAGAGTTCTGCTACTAAGGACAAAGGAGGCTTGGTGTTGCCTGAGATACTCAAAGGTGTGACAGGGGGTGAGGGGAACATGGTGCAGAGACTACAGTGGACTCAAGACTATATTAGATTGTATAGACCAAGAATGAAGACTATAGTACAGGGCATGGAGAATAAGTACTACAATGGAATCACATGGAACATGATGGAACAGGGATCACTAAGCTGTTGTTAGAGAAACAGCTGTGGAGTAGTAAGTGTCCTGGGATAGTGGTAAAGAAGAAGAAGAAGAAGGTTACAAAGCAAGAAATGCTATGGAATGTGAGGACACCACCAGGATGAAGTAATGTTCTACATAGTTAAAGAAGAATGGTGGAATGTGTTGAGAAAGAAGGAAACTGCAGAGGAAGACACAAGGGTAAACATAGAGAATTATAACAATACCCCCTTTATACACTGGAAGTCCTACTTTCAACATCCTAGTCCCTTGTGGGGCCTCCAAAAATCACCAACACCTGAGGTACAGAGTAATGCTCAAATGGACAATTGTCTCTGATGTGTCCAGGAGTGTCACATGTGGTGCAAACCCTCTGAGGACAGAAGTGAGGGCCATGTCCCCAACATAGACAGAAGGAGCACTAGGTGTGAAGACAATTGCAAATGTTGTGATCAGGAGCAAGGGTGTTACAGGTAGAGCATCGGTACTGGGAACAATCTGCTTAATAATGACCCCTACCTCCACACTAAAAGCAGGTAGTGGTGGCAGAGGCAGGAAGGGGTCTAGAGGCAGGCTAAAGAACACAATGTGAAGAGAAGAGTATCTGTTGGCCATTTGAAAGAGTGAGTAGAAATTCCCTGTTGGTGGTGATGACTCCCTGATCTAGTTCAAACATGGTTATTCCCAATGGTCCTTCAGAGTCCAGAAAGATGAATGATGCAGGGGTAAAGAAGAATGCAGAAGGAGGAGAAGGGGATGAGATCTGTTCTGCTAAGGTGATGTTGTGTGGGATTGGAGAAGCAGGAGCAGTGGTAGATGGGAAAGGAGAGGTGGAAGAAACATCTATGTTATGAAGAAGAGAAGAAACAGATTTCAAGTAGTGGTCACATTTCTGCAGCAAGAGAGAAAGGTAGATATGTCTGAAGGTAGGGAAAATTAATTCTGGAGTGATCAAAGAAATGTATGTGTTGAAACCAAAGAGTCATAAGATAGAGAGAATTCTTTTTGGGATTTTATTGATCACTAAACATAAAGGAATATCAGCCATGGATGGAGTGTCAGAAGGAATACAACAGTGATGATAATATTGAATGCATGTGGCTTTGTGGAACAACCTTACTAACTCCTTCGTGACTTCATTGTCTTGGTACAGGGGGAGGACCTTAATGGTGTGAAGGAGCTGGGGGTCTGTGAGGATGGTGCTGTAGAGAATGAAGGTGGCAGAGGTAGGCAAGTAGGTAGGCTGCACTTGCAAGGATCTGAGTTGAGCAAATCCAGACAATGAGGAGGAAATGGATGAGGTAGGAGAAAGCATGTTTGAGGCAAAACAGGATGGTAGGGTCAATAGGCATCTAATGCTGATGGGGAAAGGTGGCAGCTCAATATATAGTGAATATAATAGTGGTGACAAGGATGAGACAGAGGAGGAGGATAAAGACAATGAGCTGGTAGTCGATGCAGTTCATGCTAGGCCCTGGTTACCACAGTTGATTGTGGCATTTATAATCTATCAAAATAGAGGCTATGTGGTGGAGATTGTTCTTGGATTCCCAGGTGTTCTTGAATGGAACATAGCCTTTTCATTTGATGAGGTATTGATAGTGATCAGGTGTGCCTTTGTGGGCTAAAATGGCCTCCACCTCATATTCATCTTTGTCATCTATAATATCCGGTGAGGGTTCCAGAAATGGGGGTCCATGGACTTCTGTCTGTTTAAACAAGGAGAGAAGGGAGGCATGGAAAGTATTGTGAATTTTCCAGGACTTGGGAAGTCAGAGGCAATATATCAGAGGGGAGAGGACTTGTGAGATTTTGAAGGGGCCTACTTGCTTAGATGCTAGCTTCCATGAGGGGAAGGGAATGTGGAGGTGGGTGGCTTCCAGCCATATCCTGTCGCTGACCTTCTATGGGGAGAACTTGCATGTTTGGTGTTTGGACATGGTTTGTCTGACCAGCTTATGTGCTGCAAGTGCCTCATCTCTAAGTTGAGTCAGGGATTCCATTCTAGAAGAGAGTGCCAGAATGAAGGTAGTGGTGAGAGGAGGGAATGCTTGGGGTTTGTAGCCTATTATTAGACTGAACAGAGATTTTAGTGTGGACAAGTGAGGAGAGGAGTTGTGCTGAAACTCAGCAGTGGTAAGGAAGTTGGCCCATTCATGGGGATTGTTGCCACAGAAAATTCATAGGTAGGTTTCCATCTCCTAGTTGGTCCTTTCAGTTTGGCTGTCCATCTGTGGATGGTATACTATAGATAGTTTGACGTTGTAGTGGAGTAGTCTGGCTAGTTCTTGAGCTAATGCAGATGCAAACTGTGGTCCATGATTAGAAATGATGGAGTCCTGTACTCCAAATCATTTGAACATGTGGTCATGAAAAAGTCGAGCTATTCCTAAGGCATTGATGGTTTTGTGACATAGAATGAGAATTACCCCCTTTGTAAGCCCATGGTTGACCATGACCAAAACTGAGTCAAAGCCTTCTGACTTAGGTAGATCTGTGATGAGATCCACAGAGAGCTGTTTAAATGGAAGCATAGCTTTGGAAAGGATAGGTGTTAGAGGAGGAGTGACTGGGTGAGTGTTGACCTTGGATGCTTGGCAAACAGCACATCCCTTGATGAAGTTCTTTACAAATGTTACTAGTCCCAGCCACCAGAAGTTTCTTTCCAGCAGGGCTTTAGTATGAAATTGGCCTGCATGTCCAGTGGTTGGTGCTGAGTGGAAGGTATGGAGTAAGGTTGTGTGGTGTTCCAGTGGGACATATAATTTGTTTCCATAGAAGAGGTGGCCATTGTCAAACTTCCAGTCTGATATGGCTGATTGGAGAAATAGTAGGGATCTGAGTTGTGCTACTTAGAGAGCTCAAAAAACTAGAGGGTCTGAGGTCAAGGAGGATTGGATCTTATTCATGAGTGTGGTGTCTAGGGCTTGAATGATGGTGGGTTGGGGGATGATGGAGGAGTCAGCATTGTTGTTGGAGGTGTCTAGGAGAGATCGACATGATAAGACATTTGTGGGTCCCATCTTGGACTCTAGGATGACCTGCCATACAAGGTCAAAATCCTGTAAGAAAAGGGCCCAACATGCTTGTCTTCTGGAGAGTTTTCTGGGGTCATGGATATAGGAAAGATTTTTGTGATCCATGATGATAACGACCAGGTGTCTTGAACCAGAAAGGTACTATCTCCATTCCTTTAATGCTAAAATGATGGCCAGCAGTTCTCAGTCATAGATATCATAGTTTTGCTCTGCAGAGGAGAATGTTTTGGAGAAGTAGGCACAGGGATGAGCATCTCCATTTGCATCATTCTGAAGCAGAACCACTCTAGCAGTGATGAGTGAAGCATCAGTCATGACAGAGAAGGGCTTGTTGATGTTGGGGAGTGCCAGTATGGAAGCCAAAATGAATGCTTTCTTGAGGGTTTTGAAGGCAGTCTGTTGTAGCAGCATCCACTTCCATAGTTTCTCCTTCTAAGTGAGGAAGGTTAGTGGAGCAATGATGTTGAAGAAGTCCAGAATAAACTTTTGATAAAAGTTGGCAAACCCAAGAAAACTTCAGATTCCTTTAACAGATGTAGGTGGGTGCCACTCCTTAATGGCCTTGAGTTTTACAGAGTCCATCTTCAATTGTCCCTGTCCTATGATCATTCCTAGGTATTCCATGGTGGGGGTGTCGAATGAGCACTTAGACAGTTTCAGAGATAACTTGTGGAGTCATAGTTGTTTGAACACTTGTGTTGTGCACTGGTGGTGTAGTGCAAGATCATCTTTGGTGTGGATACCAATATTGTCCATATAGATCTTTAGCCATCCCTCAATCAGTAGGTCTGTAAAGATGTGATTCATGAATGTCTGAAACATGGAGAGAGCATTGCAAAACCCAAAGAACATGACAGTGGGTTCATATAGCCCAAGGGGGGTGATGAAGGTAGCTTTCCATTGGTCTTCTTCTCAAATATGAATGTTATTATATCTCCACCAGATGTCCAGCTTGATGAATAAGATGAACTCCTTCATGTCGTCAATGAGGTTGGAAATAAGTGGTAAGGGGTAGGCATTGTGGATGGTGTGGGAGTTGAGATATCAGTAATCCTGACATGGACGTAATATGCCATCCTTCTTAGAGACAAAGAAAAATGGGGAGACTTGAGGAGATTTCAAGGGGAGAATTTGTTCAGTCGCCAGGTTTTTGTCAATGAATGTCTTGCATGCCTCTTTTTCCTTTGGGTTCAAAGGGTAGATCTTAGTGATTTTTGAAAGGAATGAGGGTTTCAGGTTGATGGTGTGGTCATAGGGACAGTGAGGAGGCAAAGTGTTGAATGTGGTTTTGGAAAATATGTCTTCATATTTCTTACATCATTCTGGGAGCAGGGTGGTCTGAAGGAGGTTGTCCTGAGTGAGCTAGGTAGAGATCGTGATCTTATTGAGACTTTCTTTGAGGCAATCCTGTGGAAGCAGAAGGGATTTTGTTCTCCAGTTGACCTGGGGGTTCCACTTCTGCAGCCAAGGCATTCCAAGGATCACCTGCTTCTTGCCAAGTCCCAGGATAAGCAGATCCATGTTGTCAGAGAATTCTTTGTGTGTGAGCTCAGCTTTAAGCTTGGTTTTAATGGTGCCATGGTGGTTCTTGGTTCTGTCGACATTCCAGGCTTTGATGGGCTTAGAGAGGGCACATACCCGTAGCTTTAGATGGGGAACCAAGGATTTGTCAATGAAGTTGCCAGTGGCTCTGCTGTCAATTAGCACAATGGTTTTAACAGTTTCAGACTATACTTGAAGGCAAATGGGAATTTGAATTGTCTGGTAGCTAGGCAGTCCTACTATTACATGGGAGGGAGACATTGACACACCCTCTCCTTCTAAAAAGATGATGCAAGGGCAGGTTCATCAGGGGAATCTTCATAGCAGACTTGGAGAACCTAGAAGATCTCATCCTTGTTTTTCCCTGTGATTTGTAGGTGTTGAATGAACATCTGTAGAGCAGAGAGAGTGGGGACACAAGGGGGTACAAGGGTTGTGGTAGTGGGAGTGGGTGGGGTGGACAGTGTTGTGGTAGTGGTGGTAGTGATGGTCTGAGGTTGGGGGTTATGGGGGTACAAGCAACATTGTGTGGCATTATGGCTGGTGTGCCAGCAATGAAAGCAGCATCCTTCTCAGATGCACTTGGCCTGTTTCTGGGGGGTCAATTTGGTGAGTTGAACTGTGTTGACATCCATGGTGTTTGGATCTCTGGAGGTTCTAGGGAGGAAAGGGGTGGTCTTGCCCTTCTTCAAGACATTGATGCACACCTGCTTGGTGTGGAAAACTTTGGCTTTCTCTAGCCAATCTGCAATAAGGGTAGGGACCTTATCCATAGATAGGATCATGATGGTGATCTGCTGGTCCAGACCTAGAAAGAAGGCATTGATGAGCATGGTGTGGTTGGTGATTCCTGCTCAGGTGGCAAGGTTCTGGAATTCAGTAATGTACTTCTGAAATCTGTCATCAATCTCTCTATTGGCTTTATGGACTAACTTCTGCATAAGTTTGGACAATATGAGGCAGACAGTGGCTTTGATATCAAAGGGGAAGAAGGTGCCCTTGAAGTTCTCCATGAACTCATTGAAGGTCTTTTCTAAGGGGGGGGTGGCAGGGTTGGCAAGTTTATTGTACCACATCTTAGAGAAGGGGACGACTTGACCCTTGCTAAGCTTGTTGAGCGTGGTCATGATCTTGGTCTCATCATTGGCATAGAGGGTAGCATTGATGGAGAAGTAGGCCTTCATAGCCTTAATCCAACAAGTAGCATCATCTTGTTCTCCAGAAAAGTCAGTAGGAAGGGCTGCCTTGAGTTCAGTGGTGTAGGTGGACATAGAGATGATTGGGGACAGGGTGCAAGTGGGGAACAGTGGGGTTACTGGGTGTGATGGTGCAAGGAGGGTTCTGGGACTGGGGTGTGAAGGGGTTTCTGTGGGGGTAACAGAGGGAGGTCCAGGGAGTTGCCTAGATCCTATAGCAGGGGATGTAGGGGGTGTGGTTTTAGGGTTAGAGTCTGGATGAGTGCTGAACACTCTAGAAGTATGGTGCTGGGATCAGTGAGCTATGGTGGTTCAATGGGGATGTATCCAACTCTTGGATAAGAGGGACATAAGGAGATTCTTGGTCTTTTGTTATGCAAGTAGCCAGAGTTCTGCTACTAAGAATGAAGGAGGCTTGGTGTTGCCTGAGATACTTGAAGGTGTGACAGATAAGGGAAACACAGTGCAGAGACTACAGTGGACTCAAGACTATGTTAGATTGCATAGACCAAGAATGAAGACTACAGTACAGAGCGTGGAGAATAAGTACTACAATGGAATTGCATGGAACATGATAGAATAGGGATCACCAAGCCATTATTAGAGAAATGACTGTGAAGTAGTAAGCATCCCAGAATAGTGGTAAAGAAGAAGAAGAAGAAGGTTACAAAGCAAGGAATGCTATGGAACATGGAGACACCACCAGGATGAAGTAACATTCTATATAGTCAAAGAATGGTGGAACATGTTGAGAAAGAAGAAAACTGCAGAGGAAGACACAAGGGTAAACATAGAGAATTGTAACAATAATCTTTGTCATTATTCTCTTGGAATGCTTATCTCTCTCCACAGCCATTTCTCTGACAACAACTTAGTAATCCATTGTTCCATTACATTCTATGGCCTTCCACCATAGGTTATACATCACAGTGCCTTGTACTATAGTTCTCCATTCTTGGTCTATGCAATATTATATAACCTTGAGTCCACTGCAGTCCCTACACTGTGTCCTTAGTCCTTAGCATCCTGGAATACCTTCCTAGTATCAAGTCCCCCATTGTGCCCTTTGTCTCTGATAGCAGGTTCAGGCTACTCATGTAATACTATGAGGCATTCCAGACTTGGCACCACTACCTTGAAGGTTCTGGAACTCTGGTTGATGTTGTCACTGATCACAAAAATCTGGAGTATTTTGCCACTACCAAGCTCCTGACTCACCAGCAGGCCCAGTGGTCAGAGTTCCTTTCCCAGTTCAATATGATCATTCATTTCCACCCCAGACACCTCAGAGCCAAGCCAGATGCCCTTACTAGATGCTGGGACATCTACCCCAAAAAGGGAGATAAGGACTATGCTCACGTTAATTCCCACAACTTTCACTCTATTTTTACTTAGGAACAGTTCACTGCATTCTTATGGGCCACTTATCTTGTAGCTCCGGTTCTCTGGGCCAGCACTCTCTTCAACATCAAGTCACTTCACAATAATATTCTTTCTGCTCTCCTCTCTGACTCCATTGCTGCCATCCATCTCACTGACTCCAACCCTGATTCATGCTGGTCCATCAACTCCAACAGCTTCCTCTGTTTGGATAGTCATATCTACATTCTGGACACTGATAACCTCTAACTCTATATGCTCCAGTATAAGCATGATCATCTGCTATCCAGACATTTTGGACAAAATTGCACTTTGGAGCTAATCCATCAGGAATATACCTGGCCAGGCATCTGGACATTCGTCAAGAAGTATGTCTCTTCTTGCATAGCCTGTGCTCAAGCCAAGGTCCCTAGACATAAGCCCTACAGACTCTTAAAATAGCTCTCAATTCCTGAGAAGCCATGAAATTCTATATCCATGGACTTCATTGAACAACTTCCTGCATCCTCTGAACACACTACCATCCTAGTTGTTGTCAATCGCCTTTCCAAGCAATGTATATTCATTCTGACCAATGATAAGGTGATATCTCCAGAGCTCACAAAACTCTTTCTTCTTCATGTCTTTTCCAAGCATGAAGTTCCCTTCCACATCACCTCTGATTGAGGTTCAGAGTTCATCTCTCACTTCTTCTGCTCACTTGAAAAAGCCCTTGACATCCAACTCCACTTCACCTCTGGTTACCATTCGAAGGGAGACAGTCAAACAGAGCATATGAACCAGGCCCTGGAACAGTATCTTCAAGTCTATTGCAATTATCAACAGAACAACTGGTCCAAACTCCTTCCTTTAGTAGAGTTCATGTACAACAACACTTCAAATGTGACCACCAGAGTTTCTTCCTTCTTTGCTAACAAGGGCTACCATCTGAACTTGACAGTACATCCAGAGAGAGACCTCACCTTCACTAGAGCACAAGAATACTCTGTCAACCTCAACTCCCTTCATTTCTACCTCTGTGAGAAGATTGCTGCCACTTAGAAATGATATTAAGGTTCTGCTGATGTCAAGTGAACTCTGGTGCCAGACTTTAGAGTCAGTGACCAGGTTTTCATAAAGGCTAAGTACTTCCAATCTATGTGCCCCTTTAAAAAATTATTGGAGAAAAACTTAGGTCCTTACACCATTATTGCCCAAGCTGGTACATACTCCTTTACACTCTGACTCCTGGTTACTATGAAGTCTGTACATTCAGTCTTTCATGTATCCCAATTAAAACCCTCAGTTCCAAACACAATTTCAGACCAGACTCAGGCTCCACCATCTCTGATTGAGATTGAAGGCAAATTGGAGTATGAAATAATGGAAATTCTTGATTCAAAGATTGATCATAGGCAAAGAAATTGCAAGCTGTTATACTTGGTATGCTGGTCTGGCTATGAAGATACTAAAGACAAGATCTCCTGGCTTCTAGCCACAGAGCTCAGACATGCCTCTGAACTTGTTGACAACTTTCATCTATGGTACCCAGACAGGCCTGGACCTTCCTCCACTTGATCACTTCATTTAATCTCACTCCATGCAGCCAAAACATATCCATTATAGTTACCTGCAATGTTCTTCTACCTATACTACATCTCTGACTTCAACTCACTTTCTGACTCCTCCTCCATGAACTCCCTCCTCATAGCCTCCTTCTCCTCTGCCTCCAACTCCACCAACTCTGCTGCCACCTGTTTCTCTGCTCTGCTCTCCACCCCCATATTCATGTCCATGCCCAATCCATACACCTCCTCTGCCTTCAACCACATCAGCTCCTCTACTGCCTGCATTTGGCAGATCTGCTACCTCATTTGTGACCAGACTGCCTTCTGGAGTCCTTTGATTGACTCTGAAATGCCCTGGAGGGCCTTCACCTACTCTGGAGCTGAACCCTCTGAGCCACTAGGCCCAGCTACTATACTACTCCCCTCCATCCTTGCTCTCTTCACTGGCCTCTTCACTTTCATGATGACCCTCTTTCTCTACCACTCTGGCTTCTCCTCTCTGGGCCACTCATACTTTGCCTTTGCCTTGCAGCACTCCACACATGAGATCAACTTGCCCAGCCTGAGCTGACACTCAAGCCCATACTCATCACACCTCTAGCATGCAGGAGGTTTGCTTCATGCCCACATCTTTCCCTTGCTCCAGCTCTACTGAGTGGTCACCTCCGCCATCTATGGTTTAAAATGGCAGAATCTACAATGCCTAAGGAACTTCGGTTTCTATCTTCTTTAGCTAAAAGCTGCTAACAACAACAAAAAGATAAGCTTGAGTGATGACTTGAGCATGTGAGGCCAAAGTCAAGAGAGTAGCAAGCTCAAGTGGATAAGACTAAAGCCCAGATAAAAGATAAGAGGAGGTGAGTCAAATGAGGTTAGCAACGACTCAGACGAGCTCTGGGCTCTAGGCTATATGTCCCTGGCCTAGGGGAATTAGTCCTAAGATTCTGGTGAATATCAAGGAGACTAGACTGGGAATCTACCCAGCTTTGTCCTTGGGGTTTATATACTACTATACTATTTGTACATGTTTGTCTAACTCTAATACTTGATTAGATAGAATGCTATGCCTACACAGTAGGAATGCGACTAAGGTAAGAGTCCATGCTATAGCTATCCAATAGTGATAAAGGATCTGTACAGCCTCTAGGGCTAAGGGTTATGCCATCCAATGGCCTAAAAGACATACTACAGCCTCTAGAGCTGAGGGGAAGCAGAAATAACTAACACATTTGATACTGGTGGCAGATCAAATGAAAGAGAAGCCGCAGCAGTGGTAATTAAGTGGGCTTTGCCACAGCCATGCACTGCACGGAAATGAAAAGAATCTCAACAGAGATTAAAAAAGGGTGCTGGTAAGGTGGTGAGAAGATCAGAAAACACAGTGATTACCATGTGAAAGATTAGCCAAATGGAGATAGATCTGATCAGAAAAAAAAGCAGAAGATAAGCTCTGATCAGATTAGTCATGAAACGATAAGATAAAATCAAGCAAAAAGTATATACTAAGTCTGTTATGATGAAGAGTCTACCAGAGACCGTATATGAAACAGCAAGGATCATCACATGGTTGGTTAGCCCTGTTTGGCTTCTATAGGGGCAATACTTACCCTTTTCTTCACAGCCTTCTCTGCTGCCTTTTATGCCTACTCCACCCTTCACACCTCTAATACTGCTGCCTCCACCTTCTTCCTCACCTCCTCCTCTGCCTTCCTCCATGCCTCCTCTGCCTTCCTCCATGCCTTCTCTTCCTTCCTTGCCTTCACCCTCTGCCTCCACTCTGCTGTCTTTGCATTCCATAACACGTTATCATTGTTCTCACACTTTGTAAGATGGGCATCATCCCACTCCTTGATATTAGCATATGATTGTTGGGTTCTGGATATGGTGTTGGTTCAAAGTTAAGGTGTGACCACAGGCTAACTGGACTTATAAATTGGGGCATGATTAAATTCAGGCTCTGCTACTCCATATTGTCTACTAGCTAACTGTTAAAATCAGTCACTCTGGTCCTCTGGAAGAAAGTCTAAGTGAATAAGAGTAGGAGCAGAGTAGTGAAGCAAAGGGGTGAGTCTCAGCATAGGACTTATGTGTCACGCCTTGCATAGATTCAACTCTTCAGAGAAGGAATATAAGGGTAAAGAGGGAGACAACTGGAGTTATCCAAATTGATATTCAAACTGAGGAGTGTACAGTGAAGTAACTATGATATTTATACTACCAGAGTTGTATTGCATTACTAATGGAGTAACTGTGGAATGGAATGATAAGATGGGAATGAGAAACCTGGAGCTGTGCACCAGAGATGCAATATGCCAGACTATGCATCTAAGAATGAAGATCCAACAAAATGGACAGGCACAGCCAATCAGAGAACAAAGATGAACATAAAAGGAAAAGTCATATGGGTCTGGAGATCCTACACACACAAACAGAGGAGACCACTCTAGAGTTGTCGAGGAGTTGGATGCAGAGTTTCAGAGTAGAAATGGCATATGACACTAATGGCCTTCAGGGGTTCAGGCCTAAGGGGGGGATACTGTCACATATTGCTCCAACCCCAGTACTCCAATACTCTCCAGTATAATCTCTAGTATAATCTCCAGTATAATCTCCTAGATATCTCTTATCTCATCTCTCATATTCTTGATTTGTATGATCTCCTTCAGTTATTCTCATTCTTAGTTCCTTCAAGCAGGTGTCTCACTTAGTACAACAGCCCAACATCTGTCTCCAACCTGTTCCAGACCCATCTCGAACATCTGTCTCTGACTTGTCTTCAACCTGTTTCAGGCATGTCCCTAACCTGTCTCCAACTTTGATATATCATTACTCATTCTATTTCATCTTTGACAACCTGTCACATTTTGTTACTAATCCATCTGGACTCTGTAGTATAAATATAGTACTTCAACTTGTATATACTTCAGTTTGAATATCAAATTAGTCTCCTCCTCACACTTTCGATCCTGAGCTCTGTGCTCATCTGACCTCTAACTCTGAGGATAATGAGTACAAGGGCATAACACATAAGTTCTATGCCAAACATCCTTGCCCCCTCCATTCCACCCATCCTTTTCTCATCCTCCTGTTGTAACTCTATTTCAGACATTATTGAACTTGTTTGGAGGACCCAGACTTGACACTTTCATACCATATACATTCAATCTTGAATCAACAACCCCTTCTTGTTCAATGGGTTTCATTGAACAAGTTCCTAGCTTTAGATATACTGTAGTTATTAGCATGTCTTATATAAGTATTTGAGATATGAAAATTGAGAAGCTTACAGAGTGCCATATAGATTGAACTATTTAACCACATAAAAACTAAATCAGTGGAGTAATTATTACTATAGATAGCTACTTGCTAGAGTTCTGATGAAACTCTTTAATTGCCTTATCATCTTTAGTGAAATAGATAATATCTGGTGCATCTATTGGCACTGGGCCATCTGCCCTTTGGCAGGCTGCAGCACTATCAACTGCAAAAAGAGGCTGCCAGAAAGTTGCCTCTCCTCTATATGCAGGCATATGTCTAGCATATTTATATGCTTTTTTGTATACTATGGTAAGACAAGCAATGTTACCAGCTCTGACCATTATTATTATCAGCAAGGTGTTGAATTCAAAGGAAAGTAGTGTCATATGCTGTTTCTACTTTGAAACTCTGCATCCAACTCCTCAACAACTCCAGAGTGATCTCCCCTGTTCATGTGTGTAGAATCTCTGGACCCACATGATATTTTCTTTTGTGTTCATCTTTGTTCTTCAATTGGCTGTGCCTGTCCATTTTATTGGATCTTCATTCTTAGATGTGCAGTCTGGCATATCACATCTCTGGTGCATAGCTCCAGGTTTCTTCTCCCCATCTTACTTGTCATCCTATTCTATAGTTACTCTGTTAGTAATGTGATACAACTCTGATAGTATAAATATCATAGTTACTTCGTTGTACATCCCTCAGTCTGAATATCAATTTGGATAACTCTGGTTGTTTCTCTCCTTACTCTTACATGTGACGATCCTTGCCGTCTCGTATACAGTCTCTGGTAGACTCTTCATTGCAACGGACTTAGCATATACTTTTCATTTGATCTTATCTTATCGTTTCATGACTAATCTGATCGTGCTTATCTTCTGCTCTTCTTCTCAATCAGATCTATCTCCATTTGACTATTATCTGACACGGTCATTACCATGTTCTTTCTAGACTTCTAACGCGTGTAGCCAACGCCCTTTTAATCACCATGTGATTCTTTTCATTTCCGTGCTGTGCATGGCTATGGCACAGCCCAGTTCATTATCACTGCTGCAGCTTCTCTTCCATTTGATCTGCCACCTGCAGTATCAAAATGTGTTATTCATTTCCACTCCCCTCAGCCCTAGAGGCTGTGGTACGCCTTTATTGCTATTGGATAGCTACAACATGGACACTTACCTTAGTCGCCACCCTACTACATAGGCATAGCATTCTACCTAATCAGGTATTAGGGTTAGCAATACATGTACAAATAGTATAGTAGTATATAAACCCCAAGGACGACGCTGGATAGATCCCCAGTCTAGTCTCTTGGTTTTTCTCCAGAACTCAACTACTAAGCCTACCTCACCACCTCAACTCTTTCCTCAACAGAACGAGTTAGTAGTCCCTTCTATTTTTAGCTAATAGTTGTAGTAGAGCCAGTTCAAGTTTTCAAGAGGGTTCTGCCGTTTCATTAGACTAGACTCTTATTTCTTCTAGTGACCCCCTCTACTACAGGACCAGTACTAATGAGTGCTAGTGTCCTTCCCCCAGTTCCACCACTCCCTTCACCCCTTCATCGTCGGTTGCCAATGGACAGAGCCGAAAGAAGGGCAAGAACAGGCCGCACAGGTCCCAGACAGTGGGAACAGATCCATCTTGCTGGCCACTGCCTTCTTACAAGAGTTAGAAGGTTCTTTACCCGGATTCCCCCATCGGGACTTAATTGTGAGAAATACAATCAATGGAGACTTGAGATCAGAGAACGGCTGCAAAGAGAGTACATCGCCAGCCACCGATGTGAAGGAAGAGGACATAGTCGTCCCCCTTATAGTATCCACCCCTATGAAAGAAGAGAGAGAAGAAGACAGCCCCGACCTCCTCCTTCCTCCTACCCCCAACCCGAATGATTGCAGCCTGGGTTCGAGCATTATAGACGTCGCCAATTGGTCACCACTGCATCGGCTGCCCTCAGAAGAAGAGAGGGGATTTTACGCTTTAGCTTCGATGGTACAGGCCGATTTCTATAGTCAGATCTTTAACCTTCCCAAAAGAAGAAGATCGGAAGGTTGGTTGGAGTACAAGTTTGAAGAAGCACCTGCAGCACCGCCACCACCTAAGAAAAGGCAACACCGGCAATACCAGCAGGAGATAAAGAGGGGCATAGAAAGAGGAAGTAGGATAGGGTTACGAAATATTCCTCCACGATCATACAAGTACTGAATGCAATTGATCATTATCCTGCTTTCATTTAGCCTGATCTTTTATATCATCACCATTTACTTCCTTAGGTGGATCGCTAAGTACGCAACAGATTCACAAGTCCCAATCCTCTTTGTAGGAAATCGAAGCAGGACTTTTAGAACACCCTACTCCACCTTTATAGGAGTAGTCCCTGCTACAAACACAACCTCAGACGGTTGGATTTTTGATGAAGGCCTTCATTGCAACCCTCATCAGTGTTAGATGATTTCAACGTTTGAACTCATCCTCGCCACATTCATTGGAATCTTCCTTATCTGCACCCTCGTTCTTTGCTGGATCATAAAACTTGTAGTTGACAGAAACGCACCCATACTCGCAGTAGCACACGTCTATAAGACCAAAGAAAACCCTTTTGGAATAAGCTTCGGCATAGTAAGCCCAACTAAAGCCTCCAGAGATAATTGGAGATACTGCAGAGGTTGGTTTAACAAGAACGACTGGCATGTTTCTGAATTAGTAAGATCAGATCAGGATGACAATAACGCAACCATCACTGCCTTTGATTAAACCATCATGTCATTACCCGAACACCTCTCTCATGCGCTTGATGCGCTTGCCGGATCTTCAAAACAGAAGCTATCCCAATTAGGAATTCATCTCAAAGAATATCTTGATATACATGGCCGGGCTATGGAACAAATCTTACGTGAAAATTGAAAACTGCGAGAAGACATTGAAGAAATGGAGGAACAAGTAAAGGCTGGACCATCCTCCAGTAGTAGTGGTGCCAGGATCACCAAGATTGTAGCAGATCCAGGAGAGTACGATGATACCAGAGGAAGAAAGTTCGAAGAATGGTGAACAAAAGCGCAAGTATGGCAACAAGAGAATATTGGAGTACTCAAAGGAGAAGCCAGAGTAAAGGCCATACTATCCTGAATGATGAAAGGCGATGCAGGAGCATTCGCATGTGCCCATCTGAATAAAATCCTAAAAGGGGATGAAACAGATTGGCTCGAATTCAAGAAGCTCATTGAGCTTCATTTCCGACTAACCAATGAGAAGGAATGGGCTAGACAACAGATTGAGAATCTGAAACAAACCAATAAGATGACGGTAGTCCAATATCTTATCAAATTGGAAAATTACCTGGCAACAGCCAAATACGATGGAGATTGTATCTTACAGATCATGGAAAGAAACATGAATCAAGATATGGTCAAATATCTTTTCTTACGAGATGGACGATATAAGGAATGCACCACCTTCATGGCCAAGGTCAAAGAATACGGAGAAAGGCAGGAGTTATTAGGATTCATTCGATGCAGAATTGCCAATCGAATCTCCAGACCTGCAAAAGATCCAAATGCCATGGATGTAGATGCCATTCAAAAGGGGCAAGGATCTCGCCCTTTAAAATGCTTTAATTGCCAAGGACCCCATGTGGCATCAAAATGTCCAAAACCCAAAAAGGCATGTGAAAAATGTAAATTCCTTGGAGGAGGACATGCTAAGTGGTGTGCCACGGGACGACCTTCTCGTAATATCCAAGAAATGAACTCAGAAGAAGAAACGGAAAGTCTGAAACCCTTGAAAGAAAAAGAAAGAGATTGGAGTAAGTCCATTGCAGGCATGGGCTTTGACAAAGCACGCGCCTGGTTTCAGGACTATGAAACACTTTCCAAAAAGGGAAAAGATTAGGGCAACCCCCTAGATCTGGGAAGGGAGGAAGCCCAAATCGATATGCTATTCTGGAAATAGAAGAAACTTTATCTTTGCCGTCATGTGGGTCTCATTTAGATAATGAGCTTGGCTGGGACAAAACACCAGTGCTTGATTTGTATATAACCAAGAAAGAGAAAGTTTTCCCAGAAGTAGTGGAGATACGAAGTATGGAAACTTCCACTCCCACCCCTGAACAAAAACGACACGACGTCCGGACCATGTATCCGAATTTGACAGAAGAAGATCTTGATGATCTATTACCTGATTCAAAGGAAACAGAGTTTCATTTTCTAAGGATGCTGAATCCCCAGAAGGATATAGTCCTACCAATAAAAATCACCCTGAAACTAAATATACCTTTCACAAAAACATCCGCCCTCCTAGATTCTGGAGCAAACGTGATCTTCATTGACCAAAGTTTTGCACAGTGTCTTCATTTACCTTTAACCCCTTTACAACACCCGATAGCGGTGTATAACGCCGATGGTACCTTAAATGCTGCTGGAAAAATAATGCATAACTGTCAGCTTGTTATGGAATATGAAGGTCATCATGAGAAATTGACAGCTGAGGTCACCGATTTAGGAAAGTTCGAATTTATTCTGGGATATGAGTGGTTACAGTGCCACAACCCTGACATAGATTGGACTACTGGATCAGTTAGATTGACAAGATGTCCCCAGCATTGTCGAAATCTCCAACAAGGTGATTCCACCCCAAGCAAGTTTTTACAGATGCTTCGAAAAGAACAGCTAGATCAAAGCTATAATGTGTATCATTGGATAAATTCCTTAGAAAGGAATACAGAACAACAGAAGCTACTCAAAAGAGTTCAGCCGAAAGAAATTCCCCCTGAACAACTAGTTCCAAAAAAATACCATGATTATCTTACAGTATTTTCTAAAAAGGATTCTGAGAGAATGCCCTTATGAAAGCCGTGGAATCATGAAATTGAATTGCAAGAAAACTTCAAACCCCAAAAAGGAAGGATCATCCCTTTATCTATAGATGAGCAAGAAGAAGTTACCGCATTTCTGGATGAACAAATCCAAAAGGGGTATATTTGCCCTTCTAAATCCCCACAAACATCCCCAGTATTCTTTGTTCCAAAGAAAGATGGAGGAAAACGAATGGTACAGGATTACCGATATCTCAATGAACATACCATCAAAAACAATTATCCACTTCCATTGATTTCTCAACTTGTAGACAAGTTGAAGGATGCCAAACTGTTTACCAAAATGGATCTAAGATGGGGATATAATAACGTACGCATCAAAGAAGGAGATGAATGGAAAGCTGCTTTTGTATGCTTCCAAGGAGCATATGAACCTCTCATAATGTATTTCGGATTATGCAACTCACCCGCCACGTTCCAGGCAATGATGAATGAAATCTTCGCCAATATGGATAATGTGGTAGTAGTTTACATCGACAACTTTTTAATATTCACAAAAACAGAGAATCAGGAAGAACACGATCAAATCGTGCAAGAAGTGTTACGACGTCTAAAAGAGAATGACCTCTTTGTGAAAGCCCCCAAGTGCCACTTTTGTGTCACGGAAGTAGACTTTCTTGGCATGATTGTGGGAAAGAACAGCATTTCTATGGATCCAAAGAAGGTAGAGGCTATAACTCAATGGCCCATTCCAACCAATGTCAAAGGAGTAAGAAGCTTTTTAGGTTTGGCAAACTTCTACCGCCGCTTTATCTCCGATTTCTCAAAATTGGCTAGACCCCTGAATAATCTCCTAAAGAAGGAAACTCCATTTGAATGGGGTTCAGAACAGCAAGAAGCATTTGAAATGCTCAAAAATTCATTTGTGATGGCTCCAGTTTTAGCTTATCCTGATATAGATTGTGAATTTCGTTTAGAAGCCGATGCTTTGGACTACACCACAGGAGCAGTGCTCTCCATAAAAAAGGATGACAAATGGCACCCCATCGCTTACACCTCGCATAGCATGCAACCTGCTGAATGAAATTACCCTATCTCAGATAAAGAAATGCTTTCGGTCATACGATCCTTAGAAGAATGGAGACATTATCTTAAAGGAGCTAGATTTCCAGTGGAAGTCTGGAATGATCACCAGAATCTTCAATGGTATCAGACAAGACAAGACCTTAACTGAAGACAAGCTAGATGGGCACAATATCTATCCAGATTTAATTTAAAATGGATTCATAAGCCTGGAGCTACTATGGGAAAAGCTGACGCACTCTCTAGAAGAGAAGATCATGCCGTCAGAGTAGATCAGGATAACAAAGGAGTATTAGTAATACTGCCAGAGCAGATTGGATCTATGGAGCAAGATACTCCAATTCTCATCTCCGATGAAGGCAAACGACTTAATAAATCTATATTCAATGAACTTTGCAAGCTTACAGAGAAAGATACCATATGTCTCGGCAGAAAACACTTTTTACTCAAAGGAGAAGATGGCTTGTTGCATGACCCACAAGACCACATATACATACCTGACTCTGCCCTGATTAGGATGGACATTCTCAGACTCTATCACGACTCCCCCATAGCAGGTCACCCTGGATATGAAAAAACATTGGAATTGATTTCCAGATTCTATTGGTGGCCGGGAATATCCACATTCGTACGAGAATACGTCACTCATTGTGAGTGATGTCAACGTTTCAAAGGAACCAATAAGGCCCCTAGTGGGTTGTTACAGTCCCTTCCTATTCCGGAAAGACCATGGAGTCATATTTCCACCGATTTCATCACTGATCTACCAAGGTCTAGATCATTTGATTCCATTCTCACAGTCATAGATCAATTTTCAAAAGAAGTTGAACTTATTCCTTGCACCAAGCAGTGTAGTGCCCTGGATATGGCATGATTGTTCCTTAATCATGTATGGAAGCATCACGGTCTTTCATCCTCTATCATTTCAGATCAGGGACCACAATTTGCTGTGCAAGTTATGAAAGAAATCAATAAAGCCTTATCTATTGAGACCAAACTGAGTACGGCCTTTCATCCTCAAACAGATGGACAATCGGAGATTGTTAATAAAGAAGTTCAGAAGTTTTTGAGAATCTTTTGTTTGGAAAAACAAGATCAATGGGCAGATTGGCTTGCTGTTGCCCAGTTTTCCATTAACTCTAAACAACACACTTCTACGAAAAAGACCCCCTTTGAAGTCACGCATTCTTATCACCCAAGAATAGGAATAGAACTGCTTAAAACGGATAAAGCTCCTGCTGCAGTGAGATTTGCTGATGAGATGGCTGCCACATTTGATCAAGTATGGCAGAATATGAAGGCGGCACAGGCACACCAGAAGAAGTATGCAGATCAATCTCGCAGTAATTCCCCCGAGTATCACATGGGCCAACAGGTTTGGTTATCCACAGAAAACCTTAAACTTACCCATGCTTTAAAGAAGCTTTCTGAACGATGGCTCGGTCCATTTAACATCACTAAGATGATGGGAACCAACACAGTGGAATTGAAACTTCTCTGATCCATGAGGATTCATCCAGTTGTAAATATCTCTCACATCAAACCTTATAAGGAACACCTAGAAGGTCAGCCGGTTGAACGGCCTGGTCCTGTAAAGGTCATGGAAGATAGAGATAATGAGTGGGAAGTAGATTTCATCATGGACAGCAGATATCGGCAACGCTGACTGGAATATCTGGTACACTGGAAAGGATATGATGAAACTGACCGAACTTGGGAGCCGCGCTCCAACCTTACTAATGCCAAGGAGGCTATTTCCAACTTTTATCACAATCATCCCTCGGCTCTGCAAGCCCTTACCATTGATCCCGAGCAGTTTCTCTTTCTCTTTCAGAAACGTCCTGAAAATATCACCACTGTTGCAACTCATCGTCTTCCCTTCAATCATTTGGACAATGATCTTTAAGCGGAGGGTAGTGTGATGATCCTTGCCGTCTCATATACGGTCTCTGGTAGACTCTTCATCGCAACGGACTTAGCATATACTTTTCATTTGATCTTATCTTATCGTTTCATGACTAATCTGATCGTGCTTATCTTCTGCTCTTCTTCTCAATCAGATCTATCTCCATTTGACTATTATCTGACACGGTCATTACCGTGTTCTTTCTAGACTTCTAACGCGTGTAGCCAACGCCCTTTTAATCACCATGTGATTCTTTTCATTTCCGTGCTGTGCATGGCTATGGCACAGCCCAGTTCATTACTGCTGCTGCAGCTTCTCTTCCATTTGATCTGCCACCTGCAGTATCAAAATGTGTTATTCATTTCCGCTCCCCTCAGCCCTAGAGGCTGTGGTACGCCTTTATTGCTATTGGATAGCTACAACATGGACACTTACCTTAGTCGCCACCCTACTATGTAGGCATAGCATTCTACCTAATCAGGTATTAGGGTTAGCAATACATGTACAAATAGTATAGTAGTATATAAACTCCAAGGACGACACTGGGTAGATCCCCAGTCTAGTCTCTTGGTTTTTCTCCAGAACTCGACTACTAAGCCTACCTCACCACCTCAACTCTTTCCTCAACAGAACGAGTTAGTAGTCCCTTCTATTTTTAGCTGATAGTTGTAGTAGAGCTGGTTCAAGTTCCCAAGAGGGTTCTGCTGTTTCATTACATTCCTCCTCTGAAGAGTCAAACCTATGCAAGGCACAACACATAAGTTCTACGCCAAGACTCACCCTCTCTGCTCTGCTACTCTGCTCCTACTCCTGTGCTCTCAAACTTCCTTCTGAAGAACCAGAGTGACTGATCTTAACAAGTAGCAAGAATGTAAGACACACTCAAAGAGGAAGTGAGGATTAAAGTCCAATAATGCATTTACATCTGCTTCAGATATAATGTGAACACTCCTAGCTGACTTAGGATATAACTAACATTCAAGGGATTAAATGATTTGAGCAATTTAAAATTCACTAAACTTTCTTATAAGATAGTAATCCATGGAGAAAAACTTCTGACTTGAAGGAGGTAACAGAGAGGAATATCCAAGATAGCTGTGAAGATTATCATGGAAAATAATACAGGCCTGAAATCATATTAAAACCTACCCAGGAATGACTCCAATAAGGGCCATAGGTTTGTGTCACATACTGCTCCAACTCCAGTACTCCAGTATACTCCAGTATGATCTCTGGTATGATCTCCTAGATATCTCTTATCTTGCCTCTCATATTCTCAATTGTATGATCTCCTTTAGTTATTCTCATTCTTAGTTTCTCTAAGCAGGTGTCTCACTTAGTATGATGGCCTGACATTTGTCTCTGATCTATTGTCACATACCACTCCAACTCCAGTACTCCAGTACTCTCCGGCATGATCTCCAGTATGATCTCCAGTACGATCTCTCAGATATCTCTTATCTTGTCTCTTGTATTCCCAATTCGTATGATCTCCTTCAGTTATTCTCATTCTTAGTTCCTCCAAGCAGATGTCTCACTTAGTATGACAGCCCAACATCTGTCTCAGACATCTGTCTCTAACTTGTCTCCAACCTGTCTTGGGCATGTCCCCAACCTATCTCCAACTTTGATATATCATTACTCATTCTGTTTCACCTTTGACAACCTGTCACATTCCGTTACTAATCCATCCGGACTCCGTAGTATAAATATGGTACTCCAACTTGTACATACTTCAGTTTGAATATCAAATTAGTCTCCTCCTCATGCTTCCGACCTCGAGCTCTGCACTCATCTGACCTCTGACTCCAAGAATAACGAGTACAAGGGTGCGACACATAAGTCCTGCACCAAACATCCTTGCCCCCTCCATTCCACCCATCCTTTCCTCACCCTCCCATTGCAACTCCATTCCAGACATCGTCAGACTCATCCAGAGGACCTGGACTTGACATCTATCCCAAACCCATCTTGGACATCTATCTCTGACTTGTCTTCAACCTGTCTCAGGCATGTCCCCAACCTGTCTCCAACTTTGATATATCATTACTCATTCTATTTCATCTTTGACAACCTGTCACATTTTGTTACTAATCCATCTGGACTCTGTAGTATAAATATGGTACTCCAACTTGTACATACTTCAGTTTGAATATTGAATTAGTCTCCTCCTCACACTTCCAACCTTGAGCTCTGTGCTCATCTGACCTCTGACTCTGAGGATAACAAGTACAAGGATGCAACACATAAGTCCTGCACCAACATCCTTACCCCCTCCATTCCACCCATCCTTTCCTCACTCTCCCATTACAACTCTGTTCTGGACATCATCGGACCTGTCTGGAGGACCTAAACTTGACATTTGTCAGAATTGTGCTGGAAGAAACTTTTCCACCTTGTTTGAAATCCAGGCCCAATAGATTTCAGTTCAGTTGCTGATGGGTAGAGTTTCATCATAGCCTCACACCTACTATAATAATAATAGTACTACTGTTGACTCGGGTAGATCTTTTTCGAAGACTACGAACTCTGTGACTGAGTACTCGATGCATGTGCTGTACTAAAGTTTCAAGCTATGCCCATAAACATGCTTGCTGTTCATCGAAATGCATTCTCCACTGTGTGCAGTCGTAGCAATTTCGAGTACCTCCCCCAGTGAAGACGACAAACCACCTTCATTCACCCAACGCATAAATACTTCAGCGTCGACCTTCGATCTAATGTCCTCATGTCGTGCGACCACACTGCGTGCTCAAGAAGAACCACCGTCGATGCAGTGTAGCCTACTAACATCAGACC
>JBBPUB010000065.1:0-41181 GCA_038094415.1 Xerocomus alliaceus | reverse complement strand
AAACTAAGAAGTTTATAGGTTGAAAGTATAGTATTTACATACTATGAAGTTGGGTTAGATTAGTAATGGAATGGTGAAGGTTGGTAATGTATAAATAAGAGATAAGTAATCAAATGAGTAACAAATACAGTGGCTTTCAAAACCATTTCAATATCTAACCTTAATGTAGTGCACTTTATGCACTACAATAATCTGTGGGAATTTTGCTTAGCTATAGTGGAATAAATAATAGTACACACCCTTGGCTACCTTCTGACCCCTGAATCATGTGATTTGACTCAAATATAATTGAGATACAGTGAGCTCCAAAGCTATTGCAATAACTAACTAAAATACAGTGTGTGCAGTGCACTGCAATCACCTGTGGGAATTTCGCTTAGGTTATGTGGGAAAGAATAAAGTACATACTCTCGGCTATAAAATCGGTCCCTGGGTCATGTGATTTCGTTCACATGTGGCTGAGATATGTCCAGTTTAAAACAGCAACACCATTGCAACAGTTTTGCATCTTTCAATAAAAATATGCAATATGATTGAAATGAAGCTATATTTGGTGGTGTTTGGGTGTACAAACAAAGGTACACATTGAAATACCATGTCTGAGTTTGAAATAGCTCACACACATCTTTATTTCCAACTATATTCATCATAAGAACCATTTCTTCTACTCAAAAGGCTAATGTCCTTTCTATGCTTGATGCTGGCCAATCTGCCCACTCTATAGCTGCTGCCACTGGTCTCAATGTATCCACCATCTCTAGACTTTGCTCTAAGGAGCATTCTAAGATCCAGAAGTCTACTAGAGGTCATCCATCAAAGCTTTCCTCTACCAACATCCATCATGCCATTTATCTCATTTTCACTGGATAGGCAGACAATGCTATTCAAGTGGCCAAAACTCTCAGCAATATTGTCAATCAGCCTCTCTCTGCCACTACAGTATGTAGGCACTTGAAGAAGACTGGTATGAAGGCTGTGGTGAAGTCAAAATGTCCCCTTCTTGCAGCTAGACATTACAAAGCTTGTTTGAACTTTGCCTATGCTTACAAGGATTGGACTGTGGAGGATTGAAAGAAGGTAATATGGTCTAATGAGACTAAAATCAATCACCTAGGGTTAGATGGATGTCAGTGGATGTGAAAAAAGGCAGGTGAGGGCCTTAGTGATAGAATAGTGCAAGGCACTGTTAAGTTTGGAGAAAGTTCTTTGATGTTATGGGGTGTATAACTTGGCAGGGAGTTGGCTATGCTGTTAAGACTGATGGTAGAATGGATGGAGACCTTTATTTTTAGATTTTGAAGAATGAACTGCTGAATACCCTATAGCATTATGGTTTTAATTCATCTGATGTCATCTTTTACCAGGACAATGACCCCAAGCATACCTGTAGGAAGGTAAAGGAGTGGCTAGAGGAGCAGGATTTTGATACCATAGGATGGCCTGCACAGTCTCCTGACCTCAACTTCATTGAGCATCTCTGGTGCTATCTGAAAAGGAGACTTGCAGAGTATAAAAACCCTTCTAATGGAATCTTGGAGTTGTGGGAGAGAATTCAGGTGGAGTGGAAAGGAATACCAGTTGAGGAGTGTTAGAAGTTGATTGAAAGCATGCCTAGAAGGATTGAGGTAGTGATCAAGGCAAAGGGAGGCTATACCAAGTACTAATATATCCAAATATCAATCTGATATAATGAGGTGCAAAACTATTGCAATGGTATTGCTGTTTTAAACTGGACATATCTCAGCTGCATGTGAATGAAATCACATGACCCAGGAACTGATTTTATAGCCAAGAGTACAGTGGCTCAAAAAAATGTCCCAATATTGGGCCATTTTGAACAAATGGGTCAATTGCTAAAGATATGGGACAAACAAGATCAAACACTTGCAGGGTCAAAGATAGTACTTGCTCTTGGCATTCTAACACCACTTATATCATGTGATTTGGTTGTTATGGCACTAAGATATAGCCATTTTAAAATAACATGTTATTGAAACACTTGTTTGAGCATCATGCTGTCATTCATAATTTGGTAAATAACATAAGACTTTAACAGCTTCTGATGGATGCTATGCCTTGACCCTGGTTACTTATATAAATATGAGGTATATAAACATGATGTGCTATTCAGCTACTTTATTATCACCATGAAATCCATTTCTACCTCTACTAAAGCCAATATCCTCTCACACACTGAATCTGGCCTCTCTATTCATAATATTTCCTCTCAGACTGGCCTAAAAAAGTCTACTGTGGCCAGGGTCATCAAGAAATTCCTTCCAGATAAAAAAAAAAACATCAAGCTAGGGCATCCTTCTAAGCTTTCCCCTACTGATAGAAGGAGAATTGTTTCTAGTATTATCACTGGGAAGGCTGAAAATGCTGTCCAGGCTACCCATCTCATCAATTCTGCCCTTCCCTCCCCCATCTCCTCCCAGAGTATTCACAATGTGCTCAAGTCTGCTTCTCTCAAGGCTGTGGTTAAGAAAAAGAAGCCTTACTTGTCACTCAAGCATAGAAAACAAAGGCTTACTTTTGCTCTCAAGTACCAAAACTGGCCTGTGAAGGACTAGACTAGGGTCATTTGGTCAGATGAGACAAAGATCAACAGGATTGGATTAAATGGAAGAAAGTATGTGTAGAAAGTGGTAGATGAGCATTTGTAGGATAAGAAGGTTCAAGGGACAGTAAAGTTTGAAGGAGATTCCTTGATGGTTTGGGAATGTATGGATTGGAATGGTGTGGGGATTCTGGCAGAGGTAGAGGGTAAGATGAATGCTGAGCAATATGTCTTCATTTTGGAGAACAATCTGCTTCCTAGCATGGAGAGTTTTGGGATTTCTGAGGAGAGTGTCAAGTCTGGTCCCTCTGGGATGTTACTCCAGATAAGTCTGAGCTAGTGGGGCAGAGGTTCAGAGGTTAGCATAAAGATGGACTGATGTCTGGATGGAGGTAGTAATGGAATGGACTTAGAAGTGTAAGAACTTAGTGCAGGATGTATGTGTCATACTCTTGCTCTAGTCCAGTCCTTGTTGAGACAGAGGTAAGAAGGAGAATAGAGGGAAGGGGACTGGAGGAAGTGGAGAAAACTTATTTAATATTCATACTGAGGAGAGTACAGCAGAATTGTACAGAATATATATACTACTGAGAAACACCACTAGAATGGAGTGCATAGGGTGGAGTCCAGTAATATAAAGTCTGGAGCTGTGACCAGTGTTAGCAGTTATTGGAGCTATGCTCCATAATGAACTCTAAGTAATGGAGAATGAAGACTGCAGAACTAATAATAAAGGAGATGTAAGATAAGAAGAACAAGAAGAACTATAATGGATGAAGTCTGAAGGTGAGGAATGCCTTCCTGAGTAGATCATGCCAGAGTTGTGCTGTGCTAACTGGAGTTGAAGTCTGGGATATGACAGTATTCCTCTCTTAGGCCTGAACTCTTGAAAGCTATGTGGCTGAGTAGGGTGTGGAGTTCAGGTGTGGAGTTGGTGTGGAGATGTGTGGTGGAGTTTGGTTAATCTGCATGACTCTATTGATTGTTGGTTGGAGTCCAAATTTGTGGCTGGACATATAAGCCCAAATGATGTGCAACTAGTCTTTAATTTTCTCCCATCATAATTCATCATGACTACTGCATCTGACCTCCCCTTTCTGCTATCAGAGATTGCAAAGTGGACCTGGGGGGACATCCAGGAGAAAATTAATGATGACAACATAACTGTAGCTGTGAAGGCTATGGAGTGAGGGCAACAACAGGAAGAGGTGAAGAGAAAGGCTAAGGAGGCAGTGTGAAAGAAGGCTGAGGCAGAGGTGTGAGCAGTAGAGGAGAAGAGATGAGTGGAGGTGATGGAATGGAGGTGCAAGAAGGTGGTGGAGGCAGTCAAGAAAAGGATGAGTGGCCACACTATGTGACTATAGACTTTACTGATTTGTTGTTAGGCTGAGCAAGTCTAGGTTGTGCAGATCACAGACAAAGGCAAAGGAAAGGCACTGCCATTGTACAACCAGTGTAAGTTGAGGAATAAGCTGTGTAAGATAGGGACTAGCAAGTTCAAGTCTTGCATTGCCTGTTAAGAGGCAAAGATGAAATGCATATACCCTAGAGATGGTGAGACGCTGGAGAAGCCCTTGACAAAGAAGCCTATGACAAAGTGAAGGCACATGATAGGGGCAGAGGAAGATCCAAGGCCATGCAAAAAGGTGCATGAGGACATGGAGACAGAGGTAGAGGCAGGGCTGAGCAGGGAGAGCTGTGATGATCCTTGCCATCTCATATATGGTCTCTGGTAGACTCTTCATCACAATGGACTTAATATATACTTTTTTGCTTGATCTTATCTTATCGCTTCATGATTAATCTGATTATGCTTATCTTCTGCTCTTCTTCCCGATCAGATCTATCTTCATTTGGCTATTCTTTACCATGGTCATTACCATGTCCTTCTAGACTTCTAATGCATGTAGCCAACACTCTTTTAATCACTGAGTGATTCTTTTCATTTCTGTGCTGTGCATGGCTATGGCACAGCCCAGTTCATTACTGCTACTGCAGCTTCTCTTTCATTTGATCTGCCACCCACAGTATCAAACATGTTATTCATTTCTGTTCCCCTCAGCTCTAGAGACTGTGGTATGCCTTTATCACTATTGGATAGCTACAGCATGGACTCTTACCTTAGCTATATCCCTACTGTGTAGGCATAGCATTCTATCTAATCAGGCATTAGGGTTAGACAAACATGTACAAATAGTATAGTAGTATATAAACCCCAAGGACAATGCTGGGTAGATCCCCAGTCTAGTCTCTTGGTTTTCACCTGAACTCGACTACTAAGCCTTAAGCCTCATCAAAACTCTCTACTAACCATAGCAAGTTAGTACTCCTTTATTTCTTTTAGCTAATAGTTGTAGTAGAGCTGGTTCAAGTTTCCCTTAAGCTCAGCTGTTTCATTAGACTAGACTCTTATTTTCTCTAGTGACCCCCTCTGCTACAGCGACATTGGTACTAATGAGTGCTAGTGTCTTTCCCCCAGTTCCACCACTCCCTTCATCCCTTCATTGTTGGTTGCCAACAGATAGAGCTGAGAGAAGAGAAAGAGCTGGCCACATAGGTCCTGGAGGGTGGAGACAGATCAGAGTTGCCTGCCACAGCCTTCTTAAGAGAATTAGAGGCTTCTTTACCAGGCTTCCCCTGACAGGTCTTGATTGTGAGAGATATGATTGAAGGAGATCTGAGATTAGATATTGGCTTCAAAGACAGCACATTGCTGATCACTGACACAAAGGAAGAGGACATAGTTGTCCCCCTTATAGTATCCACCCCTACAAAGTATGAGAGAGAGTCAGAGTCCCCCGACCTTCTCATTCTGCCTACTCCTGACCCAAACAATTGCAGCCTGGGTCTGAGTGTTACTGACACCACAGATTGGTTACCACTGCAGAGGCTGCCCTCAGAAGAAGAGAGGGGATTTTACACTATAGCTTTGATGGTTCAGGCAAATTTTTATAGCTGAACCTTTAATCTTCCCAAGCACCACCTATCAGAAGGGTGGTCAGAATACGAGTTTGAAGAAGCACCTGCAGTACTGCCACTGTCTAGGAAAAGGCAAAGAAGGCAATACCAGCAGAAGATAAAGAGAGGAATAGAAAGAGGAAGCAGGATAAGATTACAAAATCTTCCGCCTTGCTCTTACAAATACTGAATGCAATTAATTGTTATTCTCCTCTTATTTGGCCTGACATTTTACATCATCACAATCTACTTAGGTGGATTGCCAAGTACACCACAAACTCCCAAGTTCCAATCCTCTTTGTAGGAAACCAAACAAGAACTTTTCACTCCCCCTTTTCTACATTTATCGGAGTAGTTCCTGCCACCAATGCAACCTCAGAAGGTTGGATCTTCAGTGAAGGACTTCATTGCAACCCAAACGAGTGTTAGATGATTTCAATGTTTGAACTCATCCTTGCCACCATTGTAGGAATTTTTCTAGTTTACACTGCCATAATTTGCTGGATCATTAAACAAGTCATTGAATGCAACACACCCATACTTGCAGTAGTATACATCTACAAAACCAAAGAAAACCCTTTTAGAGTAAGCTTCGGAATTGTAAGCCCAACTAAAGCCTCCAGAGACAATTGGAGATACCATAAAGGTTGATATAACGATGATTGGCACATTTCCCCTTTGGTAAGATCCGAAGACAACAATAATGCCACCATAGCCATATTTGATTAAATATGTTGCTATCCAAACACCTCACAAATGCACTGGATGCATTAGCTGGATCATCTAAGAATGATTTATCCCAATTGGGAATTCATTTAAAAGATTATTTTGATATTCAGAGCTGGGTTATGGAACAGATATTACACAAAAACAAGAAACTCCGAGAGAACATGGAAGAAATGGAAGAGCAAGTAAAAGCAGAACCTTTCTCCCATTCTACTACTCGCATTACAAAGATAGTAGCTGATCCAGGAGAATACAATGGAACCAGAGGACGAAAGTTTGAAGAATGGTGGATGAAAGCACAAGTATGGCACCAAGAAAATCTTAGTGCCTTATAAGGAGAAGTGGGCATAAAAGCCATATTGTCACAAATGACAAAAGGAGATGCTGGAGCATTCACCCAAGCACATCTCAATAAGATCTTAAAGGGAGAAACTACAGATTGGCCCAAGTTTAAGAAACTTGTGGAACTTCATTTCCAACTAACCAATGAAAGAGAGTGGGCTAGACAACAAATCAAGAACCTGAAGCAAACTGATAAGATGACGGTAGCTCAGTATCTCGTAAAACTAGAAAATTATTTGTCACAAGCCAAATATGATGGAGATCAGATCTTGTAGATCCTAGAAAGGAACATGAATCAAGACATGGTGAAATATCTATTCTTGAAAGATGGTCGCTATTGAGATTGTGCCACATTCATAACTAAAGTCAAAGAGTATGGAGAATGCCAAGAACTCCTTGGCTTTATCAGACGAGGAACTGCCAATCAGATCACTCGTCCAACTCAAGATCCAAATGCCATGGATGTAGACACTGTCCAAAAAGGGGAAAGAAGACCCCTTAAGTGTTTCAATTGTTAGGAACCTCATGTCACTTCCAAATGCACTAAACCAAAGAAGGTGTGCGAAAAATGCAAATTCCTCAGAGGAGGACATGCCAAGTGGTGCACTACAGGTTGTCCCTCACAGAACATCTGAGAAATGAGTTGAGAACCATTCCCCATATCTGAGAGTCCACCCAAGAACAAGGGTAAGGGTAGGGACTGGAATAGATTGGTTGCAGGCATGTCTTTTAACGAAGCTCATGCCTGGTTTCAACAATTGCTTCCAAAAAGGGAAAAGAGTAGGGCAACCCCTTAAGTCTGTGAATGTGGGAAGCCCGAATAGATATGCTATTCTGGAAATAGAAGAAACTTTATCTTTGCTGTCATGTGGATCTCATTTAGATAATGAGCTTGGCTGGGATGAAACACTGGTGCTTGATTCACATATAACCAAAAGCAGGGAAGTTTTTCCAGAAGTAGTGGAGATAAGGAGTATGGATGAATGTCAAGTCTGGTTCCTCCGAGATGTTACTCTGGATAAGTCTGAGCTAGTAGGGCAGAGGTTCAGAGGTTAGTACAGAGGTGGACCGAAGTCTGGACGGAGATAGTAACGGGTGGACTTAGGAGTGTGAGGACTTAGCGCAGGATGTATGTGTTGCGCTCTTGCTCTAGTCTGGTCCTCGTTGAGACAGAGTTAAGGAAGAGGATAGAGAGAAGGAGACTGGAGGAAGTGGAGGAAACTTAATTGATATTCGTACTGAGGAGAGTACAGCGGAATTGTACAGAATATATATACTACTGAAAGATGCCACTAGAATGGAGCGCATAGGATGGAGTCCAGTAATATGAAGTCCGGAGCTGTGACCGGTGTTAGCAGTCACCGGAGCTATGCTCCATAATGAACTCTAAGTGACGGAGAATGGAGACTGTGGAACTAATACTAAAGGAGATGTAAGATAAGAAGAATAAGGGGTACTATAATGAACAAAGTCCGGAGGTGAGGAACGCCTTCCTGAGTAGATCGTGCCGGAGTTATGCTGCGCTGACTGGAGTTGAAGTCCGGGATATGACAATGAACCAGCTCCAATGATCACTCAGAAACGGCATGATGTATGAACAATATATCCTAATCTGACTGAGTCAGATCTAGATGAACTATTACCCAAGAAAAAGGAAGAAATGGAGTTTCATTTCCTATGCACTCTTAATCCTAAGAAGGATATAGTGCTTCTGATCCAAATAACCCTGAAGATCAATATCCCTTTCACCAAAACAACTGCCCTTCTAGACTCTGGCACAAATGCAATCTTCATTGATCAAATGTTTGCTTAGCATCTTCATCTACCTTTAAATTCTTTATGACATCTGATCCCTGTGTACAACACTGGTGGAACCTTAAATGCTGCTGGAAAGATAATGCATAATTGTTAGCTTGTTATGGAATATGAAGGTCATCGTGAGAAATTGACTGCTGAGGTCACTGATCTGGGAAAGTTTGAATTCATTTTGGGATATGAGTGGTTACAGTGCCACAACCCAGAAATAGATTGGACTACCAGAAAGGTTAGATTGACGAGATGTCCCCAGCACTGTCGAAATCTCCAACAAGGTGATTCCACCCCAAGCAAGTTTTTACAAATGCTACAAAAAGAACAGCATGATCAGTCATACCAAGTATATCACTGGATCCATCAACAGGAATGGAATAAAGTGTTAGAATGGGTACAACCAAAAGAGATACCCCCAGAACAATTAGTCTCAAAAGAGTATCATGATTATCTCACAGTCTTTTCCAAAAAGGAATCTGAGAGAATGCCTTTATGAAAGCCATAGGATCACACAATAAATTTGCAAGACAATTTCAAACCAAAGAAAGGAAGGATTATTCCCTTATCAGTAGATGAACAAGAAGAAGTCACTGCATTCCTGGATGAACAACTGCAGAAAGGCTATATTCATCCCTCAAAATCACCTCAGACATCCCCTGTCTTCTTTATCCCCAAGAAGAATGGAGGGAAATGCATGGTACAGGATTATCAATATCTGAATGAATGAACCATTAAGAATAACTATTCATTACCCCTTATATCACAATTGGTTGATAAACTTAAAGATGTCAAGCTATTCACAAAAATGGATCTCCAATAGGGATACAACAATGTGCACATCAAAGAAGGAGATGAATAGAAAGCTGCCTTCATATGCTTCCAAGGAGCATATGAACCTCTTGTAATGTATTTCAGATTATGCAATTCCCCCACCACTTTTCAAGCAATGATGAATGAAATTTTCGCAGATATGGATGACATAGTAATGGTTTATATCAATGACTTGCTCATCTTTACTAAAACAGAAGATTAAAAGGAGCATGATCGAATCGTCATAGAAGTCCTTAGAAGATTAAAGGAGAATGACCTCTTTGTGAAAGCCCTCAAATGTTACTTTTATGTCATAGAAGTAGATTTTCTTGGTATGATTGTGGGAAAGAACAGCATTTCTATGGATCCAAAGAAGGTTGAGGCCATAACTCAATGGCCCATTTCCTTGAATCTCAAAGGAGTGAGAAGTTTTCTAGGATTAGCCAACTTCTATTGCCAATTCATCACCAATTTCTCTCAAGTGGCTAGACCACTTAATGATCTGCTAAAGAAGGAAACATCTTTTGAATGGGGTATATCTCAGCAACATGCGTTTGATACACTTAAAACTGCTTCCATGACAGCCCCAGTCTTGGCTTACTCTAATATAGATTGTGAATTTTGTTTAGAAGCCAATGCTTCAGACTATGCCACAGAAGCAGTGCTCTTAATTAAGAAAGAAGACAAATGGCACCCTGTCACATATGCTTTGCATAGCATGCAACCAGCCAAACAAAATTATCCCATTTCAGATAAGGAAATGCTTTCAGTCATTAGAGCATTGAAGGAATAGAGACATTATCTTGAAGGAGCTAGATTTCCTGTGGAAGTCTGGAATGATCATCAGAATCTCCAATGGTATCAGACTAGGCAAGATCTTAATTGATGCCAAGCAAGATGGGTGCAATATCTATTTAGGTTTCAACTAAAATGGATTCATAAGCCAGGAGCTACTATGGATAAAGCCAATGCTCTCTCTAGAAGAGAAGATTACACTATCAGAATAGAAAATGATAATAAAGGAATATTAGTCATTCCACTGGAGCAGATTGGATCTATGGAGCAAGATACTCCAATTCTCATCTCTGATAAAGGTGAACAACTCAATAAATCTATATTCAACGAGCTTTGTAAGCTAATGGAGAAAGATACCATGCATTTCAGCAGAAAGCACTTTTTACTTGAAGGAGAAGATGGCTTGTTGCATAACCCACAAGGCCGCATATATGTACCCGACTCTGCCCTGATTAAGATGGACATTCTCAGATTATACCATAATTCACCAATCACTGGCCATCCTAGATATGAAAAGACAATGGAGTTGATCTCCTGATTCTATTGGTGGTCCGGAATATCCACATTTGTTAAGGAATACATAATCCACTATGAAAGATGTCAATGATTTAAAGGAACTAATAAAGCCCCAAGCAGTCTTTTAAACCCTTTGCCCATTCTGAAAATTCCTTGGAGTCACATCTCCACAGATTTCATCACCAATCTTCCTAAATCATGCTCTTATGATGCCATTCTCACAGTCATAGATCAATTTTTTAAAGAAGTTGAACTTATTCCATGCACCAAGCAGTGCAGTGTCCTAGATATGGCATGCTTATTTTTGAATCACATATGGAAGCATCATGGCCTTCCATCTTCTATTGTTTTAGATCGAGGTCCACAGTTCACTGTGCAAGTAATGACTGAAATCAATAAAGCATTATCTATTGAAATCAAGCTAAGCACAGCTTTTCATCTGCAAACAGACAGACAATCTGAGATTGTTAATAAAGAAGTTCAGAAATTTTTGAGAATCTTTTGTTTGGAAAAACAAGATAAATGGGCCAACTGGCTTGCTATCACCCAGTTTTCTATTAATTCTAAACAACACACTTCTACAAAGAAGACCCCCTTTGAAGTCACACATTTGTATAATCCAAGGATGGGAATAGAATCACCAAAGATGGATAAAGCACCCACTGCTGTTAGATTTGCTGATGAGATGGCTGCCACATTTGATCAAGTATGGTAGAACATGAAAATGGCACAGGCACATCAGAAGAAGTATGCAAATCAATCTTACAGCAATTCCCCTGGGTATTGTGTGGGCCAACAGGTGTGGCTATCCACAGAAAACCTTAAACTCATGCATGCATCAAAGAAACTTTTGGAACAATGGCTTGGACCATTTACCATTACTAAGATGATGGGAACCAATGCAGTAGAACTAAAGCTTCTCCAATCCATGAGGATCCATCCAGTCATTAATATCTCTCGCATTAAACCTTACAAGGAATGCCTAGAAGGTCAGCCGGTTGAACGGCCTGGTCCTGTCAAGGTTACAGAAGATAGAGATAACAAGTGGAAAGTTGATTTCATTGTGGACAGCAGGTATCAGCAACACCAACTGGAATATCTAATATACTGGAAAGGATATGATGAAATGAAATGAACTTGGGAACTGCACTTCAACCTTACTAATGCCAAGGAGGCTATTTCCGACTTCTATCACAATCACCCCTTGGCTCTGTGAGCCCTTACTATTGATTCCAAACAGTTCCTTTTCCTTTTCCAGAAATGTTCTGAAAATATCACTGTAGTCCCAACTCATCATCTCCTCTTTGATTATTTGGGCAATGATCTTTAAGTGGGGGGTAGTGTGATGATCCTTGCTGTCTCATATATGGTCTCTGGTAGACTCTTCATCGCAACGGACTTAACATATACTTTTTCACTTGATCTTATCTTATTGCTTCATAATTAATCTGATCATGCTTATCTTCTGCTCTTCTTCCTGATCAGATCTATCTCCATTTGGCTATTCTTTACCATGGTTATTACCATGTCCTTCTAGACTTCTAATGTGTGTAGCCAACACTCTTTTAATCACTAAGTGATTCTTTTCATTTTCATGCTGTGCATGGCTATGGCACAGCCCAGTTCATTACTACTACTGTGGCTTCTCTTCCATTTGATCTGCCACCCACAGTATCAAACATGTTATTCATTTCTATTCCCCTCAGCCCTAAAGGCTGTGGTATGCCTTTATCACTATTGGATAGCTACAGCATGGACTCTTACCTTAGCTATATTTCTACTGTGTAGGCATAGCATTCTATCTAATCAGATATTAGGGTTAGACAAACATGTATAAATAGTATAGTAGTATATAAACCCCAAGGACAATGCTGGGTAGATTCCCAGTCTAGTCTCTTGGTTTTCACCTGAACTTGACTACTAAGCCTCAAGCCTCATCAAAACTCTCTACTAACCATAGCAAGTTAGTACTTCTTTATTTCTTTTAGCTAATAGTTGTAGTAGAGCCAGTTCAAGTTTCCCTTGAGCTCAGCTGTTTCAAGAGCAGTGTTAAGCATGTTCTTTGGGGCATTAAGCTGGTGATCTGGTCATTGGACAGCCATGTTCAGATCCAGACACACCTGCTCCACCAGCTTGTGGAGCTCAAGGAGGTGGAGTCATTCAATGACTTGAAGGAGAAGATGGGGAATAAGGATGTAGTGGAGACAGTGGGAGAGCTGGAGGGTTTGAGGGAGGACTATGAGGAGTCTGGTATGTCACTGCCACTGCCTCCATGGCATAGAAATATTAGTTTTTCAGACTTGTATAATAGCAACAGAGTTAAATTAGAGAAACAGAGTGAAGTCAGAACAGAAGGAAAAAACAGAAAGGAAGAAAAGAAAACAGAAAGGAAAGGAAAAGAAAAGAAAGGGAATCTTGGAGTTATACAACATTAAGTGGGTAGTGGTCCAGGCTTGTTTGGATACTTCTCATGGAAGTCTGAAACAAGATCCCTTATATTTCCCAACTTCATGGCAGGTAGCCAGAAGGTCTTGTCGTCAGTTTCCTCATAGCCCAACCATCAAACCAGGTACAGGAGTTGGTAGTAATGCCTTCTCTGATTGATTTTGGAGTTCAAAATCTCCACAATCTTGTACTCCAGCTTACTATTGACCTTAACCAGAGGCAATGGTGGTTGAACATGATTTGATATACTATTCAAAGTAGAAACTTCTAATTGAGAGATATGAAAAACTGGATGTATGGAATGCATAGTGTTAGGTAATCATAAGGTGAAGGAATAAGAACCAGGCTTAGCAATAATTGGAAATAGATCTAGATTCTTCTTGGATAATTTTTTGGATGGTCATGTAGACCAGAAGTACTTAGCCTTCACATACACTTGGTTACTGATCTTGAAGTCTGGGGCCAGACTTTGTTTAGTGTCAGTGGATCCCTGATAATGCTTCTGGACTTCAGCCATCTTCAACTAGAGGAAATTATGGAGTTGATCCAAATCTGCAACATAAGCTTTGGCTATGAATGAGATGAGGTCACAATCAGAGTTGATAGACAGATTTGGGTGATAGCCCTTGTTAGTGAAGAACAGGGATACTCTAGTAGTAGCACTTGGAGTGTTGTTGTACATGAATTTGGCAAGAGGAAGGAGTTCTGACCAATTGTCCTGCTGATAGTTACAGTAAATCTGGAGGTATTGCTCAAGGGTTTGATTAGTGCATTTGGTTTGACCATCCCCCTCTGAATGATATCCAGAGATGAAATGCAGGCACATATTGAGAGCTTTATCTAGAGACTGAAAGAAGTGTGATACAAACTTAGAGTCCTGATTAGAGGTGACATGGGTGGGAACTCTGTGCTTACTAAACACATTGATCAGAAACAGTTTGGCTAGGTCAGCAAAGGTGATGGTATTATAAGTCAGGATAAAGATCAATTGTTTAGATAACTTATCAATAACCACTAGGATTGCTGTATAATCCTCTGAAGGAGGAAGCTGTTTAATGAAATTCATGGAGATGGAGTTCCATGGCTTTTCCAGAATTGGTAGCTGCTTGAGGAGCCTGTAAGACTGGTGCCTTGGAACCTTGGTGTGGGCACAGGATGTACAAGAACCAACATAGTCCTTGACAAAGGTGTAGATGTCCAGCCAGATATACTCATGGTGAATGAGTTACAAGGTGTGGTTCTGGCTGAAATGACCTGCAGCAGGATGATCATGGAAGTAGCAGAGAATCTGGAGTTGAAGATCTTTAGCTTTAGAAACATAGATGTAATTGTTCTAGATTAGAAATCCTTCAGGGTTGACTGTTCAGTGAGGTCATCAATAGACTCAAAGGAGAGGATGTGGGATGCAACTGGATCATTGGATAGAGAGGAGAGGATGTTAGAGCAGAGTTGCTTAATGTTGACTAGAAGTGAGCTCCAGAGTGTTAGAGTAGCTAGGTAAGTCATGCAAAGAGACACAGTGAGCTGTGAATATGGGCTGGAAGTTGTTAGGGTTGATGTGAGCATAGTTTTTATCCCTCTCTTTTGGGTAGACATTCCAACATCTAGTTAATGCATCAGGTTTAGCTCCAAGCTTACCAGACTAGTAACGAACTACCATATTGAATTGGCAGAGGTATTTGGACCAGTGGGCCTGGTGGCATGTCAGGAGCTTAGTGGTGAAGAAATACTCAAGATTCTTGTGATTAGTAATGATGTTGATTGGAGATCCAGAACCTTCAAGGAAGTAACACCAATTCCTAAATGCCTTAAAAATTGCCAACAACTCCTTGTTGTGCATGTCATAGTTCAACTCTGGCCCTGTAAGGGTGCAGGAGTAGAATGGAGTTCAGAGTCAAAGCTAGTAATAGATAGAATGCCAGCAATGGTATAATTGGAGATATTGGTTTTGATGGTAATGGGAGTGTCCAGAGTCCAGTGGATTAACACTAGAGCAGAGATGAAGGCTTCCTTCAGCCAATTGAAGGACTTGTGACAGTTGTTGGAGAAGTTCCAGGGAACTCCTTTGCAAGTAAGCTATGTGAGCAGGATCACGATGTTTGAGTAGTTTTGAATGAAGCAATAGCAGAAGTTGGCAAAGCTAAGGAAGGACTAAATGTCCTTAACCTTATGAGGCTCCAGCCAATCCTGAATTGCTTTAATCTTGTCTAGGGCCATAGTAAGCCTGGAGGAAAAGAGGATATAACTAAGGTACTGTCAAGTCCAGGTCCTCCAGACTAGTCCGATGATGTCTGGAATGAAGTTGCAACGGGAGGGTGAGGAAAGGATGGGTGGAATGGAGGGGGCAAGGATGTTTGGTGCAGGACTTATGTGTTGTGCCCTTGTACTCATTATCCTCGGAGTCAGAGGTCAGATGAGCACAGAGCTCGAGGTTGGAAATGTGAGGAGGAGACTAATTCAATATTCAAACTGAAGTATGTACAAGTTGGAGTACCATATTTATACTACAGAGTCCGGATGGATTAGTAACGGAATGTGACAGGTTGTCAAAGGTGAAACAGAATGAGTAATGATATATCAAAGTTGGAGACAGGTTGGGGACATGCCCAAGACAGGTTGGAGACAAGTCAGAGACAGATGTCCAAGACAGGTCCAGGACAGGTCGGAGACAGATGTTGGGCTGTCATGCTAAGCGAGACACCTGCTCAGAGGAACTAAGAATGAGAATAACTGAAGGAGATCATATGAATTGGGAATATGAGAGATGAGATAAGAGATATCTAGGAGATTGTACTGGAGATTGTACCGGAGATCATGCCAGAGAGTACCGGAGTACCAGAGTTGGAGTGGTATGTGACAGTATCCCCCCCTTAGGCCTGAACCCCTGAAGGCTGTTAGCCGGTAGACAATACGGAGTGGCAGAGCCTGAATTTTAATCGTGCCCCAATTTATAAGTCCAGTTAGCCTGTGGTCACACCTTAACTTCGAACCAACACCATGTCTAAAAAACAACCATACGCTGACATTAAGGAATGGGACAATGCCCGTCTCACAGAATGTGAGGATGACAACAATGCGTTGTGGAATGCAAAGGCAGTGGAGCGGAGGTGGAGGGTGAAGGCAAGGAGGGAAAAGGAGGCACAGAGGAAGGCAGAGAAGGAGGTGCAGAAGGCGGAGGAGGCACGGAAAGCGGCAGAGGAGGCTGTGAAAAAAAGGGTAAGTGCTGCCCCATAGGAACTGACTGGAACTGACCAACCACAGGCGGCGGAGGTAACCACTTAGCAGAGCCAGAGCAAGGGAAAGGCATGGGCGCAGAGTGGCCCTCCCGCATGCCAGAGGTGCGACGAGTGTGGGCTTGAGTGTCAGCTTGGACCGGGCAAGTTGACCTCGTGCATGAAGTGCCGCGAGGCAAAGGCAAAGTGCAAGTGGCCTGGAGAGGAGAAGCCGGAGTGGCAGAGGAAAAGGGCCATCGTGGAATTGGAGAGGCTAGTGAAGCAGGTGAGGACGGAGGGGAGTAGCACCATAGCCGGGCCTAGTGGCTCAGGGGGGTTGGCTCCAGAGTGGGTGAAGGCCCTCCGGGGCATTTTGGAGTTGATTAAGAGACTCCAGGAGGTGGTCCGGTCGCAAACGAGGTGGCAGATCCACCAGATGCAGGCGGTGGAGGAGCTGGTGCAGCTGAAGGCGGAGGAGGTGTATGGGTTGGGCACGGACATGGACATGGAGGTGGAGAGCAGAGCGGAGGAAAAGATGGCAGCAGAGTTGGTGGAGTTGGGGGCAGAGGAGAAAGAGGCGATGAGGAGGGAGTTTGTGGAGGAGGAGTCAGGGAGTGAGTCTGAGTCGGAGGCGTAGTGTAGGTAGAAGGACATTGCAGGTAACTATAATGGACATGTTTTGGCTGCATGGAGTGAGATCAAATGGAACAATCAAGCGGAGGAAGGACTGGGCCTGTCCAGGTACTGCAGATGAAAGTCATCAACGAGTCCGGAGGCATGTCCGAGCTCTGTGGCTAGAAGCCAGGAGGTCTCATCTTCAGTACCTTCATAGCCAGACCAGTGTACCAAGTATAACAGCTTGCAATTTCTTCGCCTACAGTCAATCTTTGAATCAAGAATTTCCGCTATTTCATACTCCAATTCGCCTTCTATTTCAACCGGAGGTGGCAGAGCCTGAGTCCGGTCCAGAATTGTGTTTGGAACTAAGGGTTCTAATTGGGATACATGAAAGACCGGATGTATGGACTTCATAGTAACCGGGAGTTGGAGTGTGAAGGAGTGCGTACCAGCTTGGGCAATAATGGTGTAAGGTCCTAGGTTTTTCTCTGATAATTTTTTAGAGGGGTGCGTGGATCGGAAGTACTTAGCCTTGATGAAAACCTGGTCACCAACCTTAAAGTCCGGCACCAGGGTTCGCTTGGCGTCAGTGGGACCTTGGTATTGTTTCTGAGCAGCAGCAATCTCCTCATGGAGGTAGAAATGAAGGGAGTTGAGGTCGATGGAGTATTCCCACACTCTGGTGGAGGTGAGGTCTCTCTCTGGATGTACTGTCAAGTTCAGATGGTAACCCTTGTTAGCAAAGAAGGGAGAAACTCCGGTGGTTGCATTCAGCACGTTGTTGTACACAAACTCTGCTAAGGGAAGGAGTTCAGACCAGTTGTCCTGTTGATAATTGCAATAGACCCGAAGGTACTGCTCCAGGGTCTGGTTCATATGCTTTATTTGACCGTCTCCCTCCAAATGGTAACTGGAGGTGAAGTGGAGTCAGATGTCGAGGGCCTTTCTGAGTGAGCAGAAGAAGTGAGAGATGAACTCCGAACCTTGATCGGAGGTGATGTGAGAGGGAACTCCATGCTTTGAAAAGACATGAAGGAGGAAGAGTTTTGCAAGCTCCAGAGATGTCACCTTATCGTCAGTTGGAATGAATATACATTGCTTGAAAAGGTGATCGACAATGACTAGGATGGCAGTGTGTCTGGAGGATGCAGGAAGTTGTTTGATGAAGTCCATGGATATGGAATTCCACAGCTTCTCAGGAATTGGGAGCTGTTTTAGAAGTCCATAGGGCTTATGTCTAGGGACCTTGGCTCGAGCACAGGCTGTGCAAGAAGAGACATACTCCTTGACGAATGTCCGGATGCCTGGTCAGGTATATTCCTGATGGATTAGCTTCAAAGTGCAATTTTGTCCAAAATGTCTGGATAGTGGATGATCATGCTTATACCGGAGCACACAGAGTTGGAGGTTATCAGCATCTGGAACATAGATACAATTATTCAAATGGAGGAAGCCATTGGAGTCGACAGACCAGTGTGAATCAGGGTCAGAGTCAGAGAGGTGGATGGCAGCAATGGGGTCGGAGGGGAGAGCAGAGAGAATATTGCTGTGAAGTGACTTGATGTTGAAGAGGGTGCTGGCCCGGAGAACCGGAGCTGCAAGATAAGTGGCCTGTAAGGACGCAGCAAGCTGTTCCTGAGTAAAAATGGGGCGGAAGTTGTGGGGATTAATGCAAGTGTAGTCCCTATCCCCCTCTTTGGGTAGACATCCCAGTGTCTAGTAAGGGCATCAGGCTTGGCTCCAAGGTGTCCAGGGTGGAAATGAATGATCAGATTGAACTGGGAAAGGAACTCCGACCACCGGGCCTGCCGGTGAGTCAGGAGCTTGGTAGTGGCGAAATACTCCAGATTTTTGTGATTAGTGACGATGTCAACCGGAGTTCCAGAACCTTCAAGGTAGTGGTGCCAAGTCTGGAATGCCTCATGGATGGCAAGTAGCTCCTTGTCATGGGTGTCATAATTGAGCTCCGGAGAATGGAGCATCCGAGAGTAGTAAGCGACTGGCCAGATTTCCTCATCCATACAACAGATAGAGAGGATACCAGCAATAGTGTAGTCAGAGGCGTCAGTTTCTACTATGATCGGAGCGTCCAGAACCCAGTGGGTAAGGATCAGAGCTGAGGTAAAGGCATCCTTGAGCGCCTGGAAGGTGGAACAATAGTCTGTAGAGAAGTTCCATGGAGTACCCTTTCGTGTGAGTCAGATCAGGGGAACAACGATATTGGAGTAGTTATGAATGAAACACCTGTAGAAATTCACAAAACCCAAGAAGGACTGGATGTCCTTGACTTTCCGAGGCTTGGGCCAATCTAAGATTGCTTTAACCTTTTCTGGAGACATGGTAAATCCAGAGGGAGAGAGTTGGTATCCAAGATAATTGGTGGAGTCGGTGTGGAATTCGCACTTATCTGGGCAGGCATAAAGTCCGTGTTTGCGGAGTCGACGGAGCACTTCCTGGACATGCTCCTTGTGGGAGGCCTTGTCCATGGAGTAGATGAGGATGTTGTCAAGATAGACTATAACACAAACATCTAATAGATCAGTGAAGATGGTGTTGACAAACCGCTGGAAAGCTGCTGGAGCATTGGTGAGACCAAATGGCATGACTAGCCACTTATACAAGCCATAATGGGTCCAGAACAAAGTCTTCCATTCATTTCCCTCAGCAATGCAGACCAGGTGGTATGCATGCCGGAGGTTGATTTTGGTATAGATCTTAGCTCGGCTCGGAGTGTCTAGGAGGTCAGAGATGCAGGGAAGGGGATAGTGGTCTTTCTTCGTGATCTTGTTAAGTCCTCGAAAGTTGATGCAGAGGTGGAGGGAACCGTCCTTCTTGTGGACAAAGAGGACCGGAGTGGCATGGGTGGAAGAGGAGGGGCGAATGAACCCATTAGCTAGGTGTTCATCAAGGAACGTCCGGAGTGACTCAAGCTCGGAGGTGGAGAGGGAGTACATGGTGCCCAATGGAGGAGATGTACCTTCTTCCAGGTTGATCCTGAGATTGTGTTCGTGGTGCGGAGGAAGCTTAGAAGCCCTGCTTTTGCTAAAGACGTCCACGAAGTCATGGTAGTCTGGAGGGACTCCAGAGAGATCAACAGGATCCAGAGTTGTGGAAGACACATGGAGTTGGGTATCCTTGGGGCGGAGTTGCAGGCTAAACTGTAAGAAGCCCTGAAGGCGACAGGCCAATGCAAAGGCAGGTGCATTGATCAGCACAATGGGCAGAGCCTTGCGATCACAGAAATGCGGTGGATTGGGGGGTGTGGGGTCAGCCGGAGGAGGTAAGTCTGGAGGCTGTGGGGTAGAGCTCAAAGTTGCTGGCAAAGTCTGTCCAGATGGGCGGAACGAGATACTGCTCGAAACCCAGTCAATCAATGGATTGTAGCAGGTGAGCCAGTTGTGTCCTAGCACAAGGGAACAGGATCCATCCAGCAGAGTGACGTAGAACGTCGTTGGAGTGATGTCACCGGTTTCAAAATGAATAGAGAGGTTGACAGCATGAGTAATGGTGGAGTTGGATGTTCCATCGAAGAGCCGGAGTTCAAGCAGAGGGACGGGGTATGGGGAAAGTCCATGATCTTTAACGAATGAGGTATCTATGAAACAATCAGACGATCCGGAGTCTATGAGTGCGGGGAAGGTTGGGATGTCATAGAAAAGGACTGAGATGGTAGGCATGAGGGAGTGGGGATCTGAGAGAGTGGACACGTTGAGTCGGACCTCCTTAGATGCATGGGTGGAGTCAACGCAACCTCGAGTCTGTGCGGAGTCTATGTGGCTGCTGACTATTTTTTCGCCTCCATGCTAGAGGCCTCCAGTTTGACTTCTGAAATTGTGGTCATAGCCACACAAGCCTTGGATGCCTGGGATGATGACTTTGAGCACTCATTAGCCTTGTGGCCGGCTTGACCACAGAACATGCACAGATTATTATTGAAGTGACACTTTTGCTCGACTGCTGTGAGCTTGCCATCCTTACCTAGCTTGGACGACAAGTCAGGTTTGGGGACTGTGGAGGTTCTGGAGTTGGAGTGACTGCTGGAGTTGGAGGCCTTAGAGTCTTTCGCAGAACTCCTAGGCTTGGAGTCCGAGGTGGGAGCAGATGAAGACAGGGCTGTGGATGTAGTGGCCTTGGAATTACCATTTCCGGAGTTAGACCCAGAAACCTTGTTGGCCCTAGAAATCTCTTTCCTACATTTCCAATAGCGATGGTTGATTTGCTGCGCTAAAGTGCGAAGGTTGTGGAGGTCGCTCGGTTTGCCAAGCCGAGACAACTCATCCTTGATGTGATCAGGAAGTCTGATGTAGAAACTGTGGTGGAGCGCTCCAGGACTCCATTCCCGGACTTGGCTCGCCAGGCGGTTCCACTGGACTATGTAGTTGGAGATGTGTTGGGAATCCTTCATGCAGAGTTGCTCAAGCCGAGCCTCCGCATCGCCAATGGGATTGTGCGGACCAAAGTTAGACTGGAGTTTGTACAGGAATACTTCCCAGCTGGTCATTCAGAGCGGACAGAGCTCCAGAGGTTTGCTGCCGAGAAGATCTGGCTTGAAATACTCAAGGGCGACTTCCTTGAGATAGGACTGCACAAAAGTGACTTTGGCACGATCATGGCAGAAAGACTTAGGATTGGCTTGGAAGTTCAACTCACACTGGACGATGAAGGGACAGAGTTTCTGGGGATCCAGTCTGTCGAATGGGTCTGGCTCCCAGACTTTGGTTTTAGGAGTGTCAGAGGACTTATGCCAGAGTGCCTACTGAGTCATGTCCCAGATGGCATTGGCGAGTTGGTTAAATGGTTCAAAAGCCAAGGGTACGTTGTTGGGCTGCTGCTCATCATCATTGTCAAAGGGGTCATCCGGGTCTGAAGGATCGGGTGGTTCTGAGGGATCGGTTGGAGGATCATCACCGTCATCATCTCCGGGAATCGGAGGGGCCAGAGCATGAAGACCTTCTTCTCCGGGAACTGGATTGTCCCGGAGTTCATGGATTCGGGGGGAGGCAGGGCCCGTTTCTGGTAGTGGAGTGAGAGGAGAGTCGAAAGGACCAGAAGGAGTGGTGCGACGACGAGGTGCAGTGGAAATGGATGGGAAAGTCATGGGTCTAGCACTAAGGCTGTGGAAGTCACCAGGAATGGTGTGAGAGGAGCCAAAGACTGACTCAAGCTGTTGACGGGATGTCTGGGTGCGCGACATAGTGAGTATGACGAGTACAAGTATGAGTTTGAATATACTGTCAAGTCTGGGTCCTCCAGACTAGTCCAACGATGTCTGGAACGGAGTTGCAACGGGAGGGTGAGGAAAGGATGGTGTCACATACTGCTCCAACTCTGGTACTCTGATACTCTCCAGCATGATCTCCAGTACGATCTCCGGTATGATCTCCTAGATATCTCTTATCTCGTCTCTCGTATTTCCAATTCGTATGATCTCCTTCAGTTATTCTCATTCTTAGTTTCTCCAAGCAGGTGTTTCACTTAGTATGACAACCCGACATCTGTCTCCAACCTGTCCCAGACCTGTCTCAGACATCTGTCTCTGACTTGTCTCCAACCTGTCTTGGGCATGTCCCCAACCTGTCTCCAACTTTGATATATCATTACTCATTCTGTTTCACCTTTGACAACCTGTCACATTCCGTTACTAATCCATCCGGACTCCATAGTATAAATATGGTACTCCAACTTATACATACTTCAGTTTGAATATTGAATTAGTCTCCTCCTCACGCTTTCAACCTCAAGCTCTATGCTCATCTGACCTCTGACTCCAAGGATAACGAGTACAAGGGCGCGACACATAAGTCCTGTGCCAAATGTTCTTGCCCCCTCCATTCCACCCATCCTTTCCTCACCCTCCCGTTGCAACTCCGTTCCGGACATCATCAGACTAGTCTGGAGGACCCGGACTTGACAGATGGGTGGAACGGAGGGGGTGAGGATGTTTGGCGCAGGACTTATGTGTCGTGCCCTTGTACTTGTTATCCTCGGAGTCAGAGGTCAGATGAGCACAGAGCTTGAGGTTGGAAACGTGAGGAGGAGACTAATTCAATATTCAAACTGAAGTATGTACAAGTTGGAGTACCATATTTATACTACGGAGTCTGGATGGATTAGTAATGGAATGTGACAGGTTGTCAAAGGTGAAACAGAATGAGTAATGATATATCAAAGTTGGAGACAGGTTGGGGACATGCCCAAGACAGGTCGGAGACAAGTCAGAGACAGATGTCCAAGACAGGTCTGGGACAGGTCAAAGACAGATGTTGGGCTGTCATGCTAAGTGAGACACCTGCTCGGAGGAACTAAAAATGAGAATAACTAAAGGAGATCATACGAATTGGGAATATGAGAGACGAGATAAGAGATATCTAGGAGATTGTACTGGAGATCATGCCAGAGAGTACCGGAGTACCAGAGTTGGAGCGGTATGTGACAGGTACTCAACAGACTCTGAATGGAACTTGCACTTCTCCAGCTTCAGGTATAAACCATTAGCATGGAGATGCTAGAGGACTTCCTGGACATTCTTGCAGTGCAAGGTAATGTCTTGGGAGTAAATAAGGATGTTATCGAGATAGATTACAATGGAAATGTCCAACATATTAGCAAATATGGAGTTGACAAAGTGCTGAAAGGCAGCTGGAGCATTGGTGAGATTGAAGGGCATTACCAACCACTTATAGGATCTATAGCAGGTGCAGAAGAAGGTCTTCCACTCATCTCCAGTGGCAATATGGACTAGATAATATGCATGCCAGAGATCAAGCTTGGTGAATATCTTAGCACTGCTAGGGGCTTTCAGAAGATTGGAGGTACAGGATAGTGGATAATGGTCCTTCTTCATGATCTTGTTTAGACCTTAGAAATCAATACAAAGGCAGAGGGAGCCATTCTTCTTGCAGACAAAAAGCACTAGTGTGGTGTGTGGAGATGTAGATTGCTGGATGAAGCCAATGTGGAGGTGTTCATGTGACAATCCTTGCTGTCTTGTATACAGTCTCTAGTAGACTCTTCATCAAGCTGAACTTAGCATATACTTTTTTCTTGATCTTATCTTATCATCTTATCTGATTGTGCTTGTCTTCTGCTCTTCTTTCCAATTAGATCTAAATCCTTTTGGCTATTCTTTGCCACAGTTATTACCATGCTTTTCTGATCTTCTAATGTGTGTAGCCAATGCCCTTTTAATCACCACATAATTCTTTTCATTTCTGTGCTGTGCATGGCTATAGCATAGCCCACTTAATTACTGATGCTGCAGCTTCTTTTCCATTTAATCTGCCACCCGCAGTATTAAACATGTTATTCATTTCCACTCCCCTCAGCCCTAGAGGCTATGATATGCCTTTATTGCTATTGGATAGCTACAACACGGACTCTTACCTTAGTTGTATCCCTACTACATAGGCATAGCATTCTACCTAATCAGGTATTAGGGTTAGCAATACATGTACAAACAGTAGAATAGTATATAAACTCCAAGGACAACACTGGAAAGTCCCCAGTCTAGTCTCTTGGACTACCACTAGAAATACAATATCTCTTGGATCATCTTCAAAGCTTTACTCCCCTAGGATAGGGATATATATCCTAGAGTCCAGTACTTGCCTGAGTTGTTATTAACAATGTCAGACTCATCACTTGCTTTACCTCACTTCTAAAGCTTTGGTCTTACACACTCAAGCTTGCCCCTCTAACTTTGGCCTGATATGCTCAAGTTGTCCCTATTCTTTATCTTTTAGGTTTTGTTTTAGCTTGCAGCTTTTAGCTGAAGAAGATGTGGATAGAAATCCACTAGGCAAAATAGTTTCTGCTGTTTCAATAACCCTGTTGCTGGTGCAGAAGCTCAACTTGAGTGACTGCAGATAAAAGACTCACAGTGCATTACTAGGTATATTGTCAAGTGGAATTGCTTGATGAGCCAGGTTCAGGATTGGGGCCACAGTGTGCTCTGCTAGAGTTTCTACATGGGACTTTCAGACTGGATCAAGGATGAGGTCTCTCATCTTGGCAAGCCTGACACCCTCACCAAACTCCATGAGATGGCTCAAAGGATAGACCATCGGTATTGGGAGCAAAAGAAGGAAATCTCCTGAGCAACCAAGCTAAGTGGCTTAAACTCTGGAGGCCACTCCAACAATAAATCCACCTTATCAACATTCTCAAATAACTCCAGCACCTCTGACAAGCTCAAGAACGAATCCAAGTCCAAGGAATCCAACTCCTCACCCTTTGAATCCTCTGGAGGTGGTAAGAATTCATCCAAGAACAGAGATGCTAATAATGCTGATAGCATCTCTGCCAAGCTGGGCAAGGATGGCAAGCTTCTCTCTGAGGAGTGCCAACACTGCCTTTGCCAAGGTCTCTGCCTGTTCTGTGGGCAATCTGGGCACACTACCAAGGAGTGTTCAAAATCCAGCTCTAGAGCTTTAAAGGCTTGCACTGCCACAGCTACTCCAGCAAAAGCTGTGACAATTCTTGCTGTCTTGTATATGGTCTCTAGTAGACTCTTCATTATAACAGACTTAGCAAATACTTTTTTTGCTTGATCTTATCTTATCGTTTCATGACTAATCTGATCATGCTTATCTTCTGCTCTTCTTTCTGATTAGATCTATCTCCATTTGGCTATTTTTTGCCACAGTCATTACCATTTCTAGACTTTTACCGTATATAGCCAACACCCTTTTAATCACCAAGTAATTCTTTTCATTTCTATGCTATGCATGGCTATGGCACAGCCCAGTTCATTACTGCTGCTGTGGCTTCTCTTCCATTTGATCTGCCACCCACAGTATCAAACATGTTACTCATTTCCATTACCCTCAGCCCTAGAGGCTGTGGTATGCCTTTATTGCTATTGGATAGCTACAACATGGACTCTTACCTTAGTCACATCCCTACTGTGTAGACATAGTATTCTACCTAATCAGATATTAGGGTTAGACAAACATGTACAAATAGTATAGTAGTATATAAACCCCAAGGACGACACTGGGTAGATCCCCAGTCTAGTCTCTTGGTCTTCACCTGAACTCAACTACTAAGCCTCAAGACTTTCCTCAAACTCTCTACTAACCATAGTGAGTTAGTACTTCCTTTTCTTTTTAGCTGATAGTTGGTAGTAGAGCTGGTTCAAGTTCACCTTTGGAGTTCAGCCATTTCATTAGACTAGACTCTTATCCTTTCTAGTGATTCCCTCTACTACAGCAACACCGGTACTAACAAGTGCTAGTGTCCTTCCCCCAGTTCCACCACTCCCTTTGTCCCTTCATCATCAGTCACCAACAGGCAGAGCCAAAAGAAGGGCAAAAACAGGCCACACAGATCCCAGATGGTGAGAACAGATCTGTTTTGCTGACAACTGCCTTCTTGCAAAAGTTAGAAGTTTCTTTACCCAGCTTCCCCCATTGGGACTCAATTGTAAGAGATATGATTAACAAAAAATTGAGATCAGAGAACAGCTGCGAAGAGAGTACATTGCCAGCCACCGACATGAAGGAAGAGGACATAGTTGTTCCCCTTATACCATCCACCTCTACGAAGTTTGAGAGAGAGTTAGAGTCCCCAGACCTCCTCCTTCCACCTACCTCTGACCTGAATGATTGCAGTCTGGGACTGAGCATTATAGACACCACAGATCAGTCACCTCTGCATCGGCTGCCCTCAAAAGAAGAGAGGGCATTTTACACTATAGCTTTGATGGTTCAAGCAAATTTTTATAGCTAAATCTTTAAATTACCAAAATGCTGCCTATCTGAAGGGTGGTCAAATTATAAAGGAAGCCCTGCACCACCACCACCTAGAAAAAGGCAAAGAAGGCAATACTAGCAGGAGATAAAAAGAGGAATAGAAAGGAAAAGTAAAATCAGATTATGGAACATCCCTCCTAAATTGTACAAATATTGAATGCAATCATTTGTCATCTGCCTCCTCTTTTGCCTGACCTTTTACATCATCACAATCTACTTTCTCAGGTGGATTGCTAAGTATGCCACAGATTCACAAGTCCTGATTCTCTTTGTAGAGAATCAATCAAGAACTTTTCACACACCTTACTCCACATTCATGGGAGTAGTACCCACAACTCACACCACCTCAAACAGTTGAATCTTTGGAGAAGGACTCCAACAAAGAAACAACTGCCAACACTATTAGATGATTTCAATGTTTGAACTCATTTTAGCCACACTCATATAAATTTTCCTAATCACCACCGCCATAATCTACTGGATCATTAAACAAGTTGTTGAATGAAACACACCCATACTTGCCATAGTACATGTCTATAAAACCAAGGAAAACCCATTTGAAATAAGTTTTGGCATCATTAGCCCAACTAAAGCCTCCAGAGACAATTGAAGATATCATGGAGGTTGGTATAATGAAAACAACTGGCATATTCCCTGATTAGTCAGATTGGACAACGAAGACAATAATGCCACAGTAGCCACATTTGATTAAATCATGTCACTACCTGAACACCTTTTCAATGTGCTGGATGCACTAGCTGGCTTATCCAAGAATGATTTATCCCAATTAGGAATTCATTTAAAGGACTTCCTTAATATCCAAAGTATGGCCATGGAGCAAATATTATGAGAAAACAAAAAGCTCTGAGATAACATAGAGGAAATGGAAGAACAAGTAAAGGCAGAGCCTTCTTCATATTCCTTTGCTTGGATTACAAAAATAGTAGCAGATCTGGAAGAATATAATGGAACCTGAGGAAGAAAATTTGAAGAATGGTGGACCAAAGCACAAGTATGGAGACAGGAGAACATAGGAGTGCTGAAAGGAGAAGTAGGAGTCAAAGCAATATTATCTTGCATGACAAAAGGAGACACAGGAGCTTTCACTCAAGCTCATCTGAACAAAATCTTAAAAGGGGAATCTACAGATTGGCCTGAGTTTAAGAAACTTGTGGAACTTCATTTCCAATTGACCAATGAAAGAGAATGGACTAGACACCAGATTGAAAATCTAAAACAAACTGACAAGATGATGGTAGCCCAATACCTCATAAAATTGGAAAATTACCTATCCCAAGCCGAATACAATGGAGATCAGATCTTACAGATCCTAGAACACAACATGAATCAAGATATGGTAAAATATCTATTCTTAAGAGATGGCTGCTATCAAGACTGTGCCACCTTCATGTTGAAAGTCAAAGAGTATGGAGAATGCCAAGAACTCTTAGGATTCATCTGATGAGGAACTGCAGAATGAATCTCTTGTCCATCAAGAGATCCTAATGCGATGGATATAGACACAGTCCAAAAGAGGCAAGAAGAAAAAAGACCCCTTAAATGTTTCAACTGTCAAGGACCATATATAGCCTCTAAATGCACTAAACCCAAAAAGGTGTGTGAAAAATACAAATTCCTTGAAGAAGGACATGCCAAATGGTGCACTACAGAAAGACCTTTGTGCAATATCTGCAAGATGAGCAAAGACATTCCAACAAAAGAAGAGGACACAAAAGGAAAAGGCCAAGATTGGAATAGATCCATTGCAGGAATGGATTTTAATGAAGCTCATGCCTGGTTCAAAGATTATGAAACAATTGCAACCAAGAAGGAAAAAGACTAGGGCAACCCTTTAAGTCTGGAAAAGTGGAAAGCCTGAATTAATACGCTATGCTAGAAATAGAAGAAACTTTATCTTTGCCATCATGTGGGTCTCATTTAGATAATGAGCTCAGCCAGGATAAAACACTGGTACTTGATTCACATATAACCAAAAGTATGGAAGTTTTCCCAGAAGTAGTGGAGATAAGGAGCATGAATGAGTCAGCTCTGATGCTTGCACAGAAATGACATAATGTAAGAACAATATATCCTAATCTAACTGAGTCAGATCTAGATGAACTATTACCTGAAGTAGAAGAAGAATTTCATTTTCTATGAACCCTTAATTCCAAAAAGGATATAGTTCTCCCAATAAAAATAACCCTGAAGATTAACATCCCTTTTACTAAAACCACCACCCTCCTAGACTCTGGCATGAATGCGATCTTCATTGATCAAACTTTTGCACAGCATCTTCATCTACCTTTAACACCTTTAAGACACCCTATTTCTATTTACAATGCTAATGGCACCCTGAATGCTGTAGGAAAAATAACACATAATTGTCAGCTTGTTATGGAATATAAAGGTCATTATGAGAAATTGATTGCTGAGGTCACTGATCTGGGAAAGTTCAAATTTATTCTAGGATATGAGTGGTTACAGCACCACAACCTTGAAATAGATTAGACTACCAGAAAGGTTAGATTGACAAGATGTCTCCAGCATTGTTAAAATCTCCAACAAGGTGATTCCACCCCAAGCAAGTTTTTACAAATGCTACAGAAAGAACAGCAAAATCAGTCATATCAGGTATATCACTGGATCCATCAACAAGAAATGCAACAGGAGAAGAATAAAGTATTAGAATGAGTATAACTAAAGGAGATACCCCCTGAGCAATTAGTCCCAAAAGAGTATTATGATTATCTTATGGTGTTTTCTAAAAAGGATTCTGAGAGAATGCCCTTATGAAAACCCTAGGATTACACTATAGAATTACAGGATGATTTTAAACCCAAGAAAGGAAGGATTATCCCCTTATCCATAGATGAACAGGAAGAAGTCACTGCATTCCTAGATGAACAATTGCAGAAAGGCTATATCCACCCATCAAAATCTCCACAAATGTCACCTGTGTTTTTTATCCCTAAGAAGGATGGAGGAAAATGCATGGTACAGGATTACCAATATCTCAACAAATGAACCATTAAGAATAATTATCCATTACCTCTCATTTTACAATTAGTCAATAAACTCAAAGATGCTAAATTATTCATGAAAATGGATCTCAGATGGGGATACAACAATGTATGTATCAAAGAGGGAGATGAATGGAAAGCTGCCTTCGTATGCTTCAAAGGAGCTTACGAACCTCTAGTAATATATTTCAGGCTATGCAACTCCCCTGCCACTTTTCAAGTGATGATGAATGAAATCTTCACAGACATGGATGACATAGTAGTGGTCTATATCGACAATCTGCTCATCTTCACTAAGACTTTGGATCAAGCTAAGCATGATCAAATCGTAATAGAAGTTCTTTGAAGATTAAAAGAGAATGACCTCTTTGTAAAAGCCCCCAAATGCCACTTTTGTGTCATAGAAGTAGATTTTCTTGGTATAATTGTGGAAAAGAACAGCATTTCTATGGACCCAAAGAAGGTTGAGGCCATGACTCAATGGCCCATTCCCTCAAATCTCAAAGAAGTAAGAAGCTTTCTAGGACTAGCTAACTTCTATTGCCGATTCATTGCTGATTTCTCTCAAGTGGCTAGACCACTTAACAATTTATTAAAGAAAGAAGTGCCCTTTGAATGGGGTTCATCTCAACAACAAGCATTTGAAATGCTTAAGACTGCTTTCGTAACCACACCCATTTTAGCTTATCCTGATATAGATTGCAAGTTTCATTTAGAAGCCAATGCTTCAGATTACACCATGGGAGCAGTGCTCTCTATTAAGAAAGAAGACAAGTGGCATTCCATCACATATGCTTTGCATAGCATGTAACCAGTAGAATGAAATTATCCCATCTCAGATAAAGAAATGCTTTCAGTTATTAGAGCATTGGAGGAATGGAGACATTATCTTGAAGGAGCTAGATTTCCTGTGGAAGTCTGAAATGATCATCAGAATCTCCAATGGTATCAGATGAGGCGAGATCTCAATTGCTGTTAAGCCAGATGGGCACAATATCTATCTAGATTTCAGCTAAAGTGGATTCATAAGCCAGGTGCTACAATGGGAAAGGCAGATGCCCTTTCTAGATGAGAAGATCATGCTATTGGAATAGAAAATGACAATAAAGGAGTACTGGTAATTTTGCTGGAGCAGATTGGATCAATGGAGCAAGATACTCCAATTCTCATCTCCAATAAAGGTGAACAACTCAATAAATCTATATTCAACAAGCTTTGTAAGCTTATGGAAAAAGATACTGTTTATCTTGGCAAAAAGCACTTTTTACTTGAAGGAGAAGATGGCTTGTTGCATGATCTGCAAGGTTGCATATATGTACCAGATTCTGCCCTGATCAAAATGGATATTCTCAGATTATATCACAATTCACCGATTGCTGGACATCCAGGATATGAAAAGACCATGGAGTTAATCTCCTGATTCTATTGGTGGCCTGGACTGTCTACATTTGTAAAAGAATATGTTAGTCACTGTGAAAGATATCAAAGATTCAAAGGAACCAACAAGGTGCTGAGCAGCCTCATGATTCCTTTAACCATCCCTGAAACCCCTTGGAGCCATATTTCCACAGATTTCATCACCAATCTTTCTAAATCCCACTTTTTTAATGCAATTCTCATGGTCATCAATCAATTTTTCAAGGAGGTAGAACTCATTCCATGCATCAAGCAGTGCAGTGCCCTGGATATGGCATGATTATTTCTTAATCATGTATGGAAGCATCATGATCTTTCATCTTCTATTGTTTCAAATCATGGTTTACAATTTGCAGCACAAGTAATGACAGAAATTAACAAAGCCTTATATATTGAAATCAAATTGAGTACAGTGTTTCACCTGCAAACAGATGGACAATCTGAGATTGTTAATAAAGAAGTTTAGAAGTTTTTGAGAATCTTTTGTTTGAAAAAACAAGATCAATGGGCAGATTGGCTTGCTGTCACCCAGTTCTCTATTAACTCTAAACAACATGCTTCTACAAAGAAGACCCCCTTTGAAGTCATGCATTCGTATAATCCCAGGATGGGAATAGAGCTGCCAAAAACAGATAAGGTGCCTGCTGCAGTAAGATTTGCTGATGAGATGGCCACCACATTTAATCAAGTATGGCAGAATATGAAAGCAGCACAGGCACATCAGAAGAAATATGCAGATCAATCTCATAGCAATTCCCCTGGGTATAGTGTGGGTCAATAGGTGTGGCTATCCACAGAAAACCTTAAACTCATGTGTGCATCAAAGAAACTCTCAGAATGATGGCTGGAACCATTCGCTATTACAAAAATGATGGGAACCAATGCAGTGGAATTAAAACTTCCCTGATCCATGAGGATTCATCCAGTTGTTAATATCTCTCACATTAAACCTTACAAGGAACGCCTAGAAGGTCAGCCAGTTGAATGGCCTGGTCCAGTAAAGGTTATGGAAAATAGAAATAATGAATGGGAAGTTGATTTCATCATGGACAGCAGATATCAGCAATGCTGATTGGAATATCTGATACACTGGAAAGGATATGACGAAATAGAATGAACTTGGAAGCCATGCTCCAACCTTACTAATGCCAAGGAGGCTATTAATGACTTCTATCACAATCATCCCCCAGCTCTGCAAGCCCTTACTATTGATCCTGAACAGTTCCTTTTTCTTTTCCAAAAGTGTCCCAAAAATATCACTGAAGTTCCGACTCATTGTCTCCCCTTTGATCATTTGGACAATGATCTTTAAGCAGGGGGTAGTGTGATGATCCTTGCCATCTTGTATATGGTCTCTGGTAGACTCTTCATCATAATGGACTTAGCAAATACTTTTTTTGCTTGATCTTATCTTATCATTTCATGACTAATCTGATTGTGCTTATCTTCTGCTCTTCTTTCCAATCAGATCTATCTCCATTTGGCTATTTCTTGCCATGGTCATTACCATGACTTTCTAGACTTCTACTGCATGTAGCCAACACCCTTTTAATTACCGAGTGATTCTTTTCATTTCCATGCTATGTATGGCTATGGTACAGCCCAGTTCATTACTGCTGCTGTGGCTTCTCTTCCATTTGATCTGCCACCCACAGTATCAAACATGTTACTCATTTCCATTACCCTCAGCCCTAGAGGCTGTGGTACGCCTTTATTGCTATTGAATAGCTACAACATGGACTCTTACCTTAGTCACATCCCTACTGTGTAGACATAGTATTCTACCTAATCAGATATTAGGGTTAGACAAACATGTACAAATAGTATAGTAGTATATAAACCCCAAGGACGACACTGGGTAGATCCCCAGTCTAGTCTTTTGGTCTTCACCTGAACTCAACTACTAAGCCTCAAGACTTCCCTCAAACTCTCTACTAACCATAGTGAGTTAGTACTTCCTTTTCTTTTTAGCTGATAGTTGGTAGTAGAGCTGGTTCAAGTTCACCTTTGGAGTTCAGCTGTTTTAGAAGCCTCAATAAGCTCTGCTTCTTTGGAGGCAAAAAAATAAAGTGCAGCTTCTGTAGAACTGCATGGTTTGGAAGTCACATTATTTCTGATCATGCACCTCAGGAACTCTGTCTCAACATGTCCACTCTTTCTGACCCTAATTCCCTTAAACCTATAGTATCCATTTCGACTCTTAATCTGTTCTTTGTTTTGTGTCTACTCAACTCCAGTTCTACTTACTGCTTCATAGACTCCACATTCATTAAGACCCACAAAATCTCTACAAACACCATTTCCCCACTTTCCCTCCATCTCTTCAACAGCTTCTCTATCTCTGACATCAACTCTACTATAGACCTTCTGATCCTCTTTCCATCTGGTAAAACCACCTCTGATACATTCTACATAACCTCACTGGATTCCTCTTGTGTGATAGTATTAGGACACAGCTGGCTCACCCACTATAATCTGTTGATTGATTGGGTATTGGGCAGCATCACATTCCAGACTTCCACAGGTGGGGTGCCAACTCCAACATCAACCTCCAAGTCTTCTGAGTCAAACTCTGTTTCTCTCCCTCTGTCATCCGACAATCACTCTACTCATTCTCTAGAAACTACATCCCTGGATTTGCCTAGAGCCTCTGGGCTTACATGCCCAGCAATCTTTTTTGTCAATGTAGCTGCATTCAATCACACCTGCAAGTTGGAGGGCTCTGTCCCTTTTACCCTTTCTCTTTGAGACATTAACTCCACTAAAGCTCACTCCATTACAGTCTCTGATGCTTCAGAGGTATCTCCAGACCTCTCTGAAGTTCCCTTAGAGTACCACAACTTTGCAGATGACTTCAGCAAGAAGAAGATGGATACACTCCCTAAGCACTATCCATTTGATCTGAAGATCGATCTTGAGAAAGGTGCCAAACCTTCAATCAGTCAGCTCTACTCCCTTTTCCCTACAGAACAGGAGGCCCTTAAAGACCTCTTAAACAAACTGAAACAGCAGAAACTATCTTGCCTAGTGGATTCCTATCCACATCTTCTTCAGCTAAAAGCTGCAAGCTAAAACAAAACCTAAAAGATAAAGAATAGGGACAACTTAAGTGTATTAGGCCAAAGTTAGAGGGGCAAGCTTGAGTGTGTAAGACCAAAGCTTTAGAAGTGAGGTAAAGCAAGTGATGAGTCTGACATTGTTAATAACAACTCAGGCAAGTACTGGACTCTAGAATATATATCCCTATCCTAGGGGAGTAAAGCTCTGGAGATGATCCAAGAGATATTGTATTTCTAGTAGTAATTCAAAAGACTAGACTGGGGACTTCCCAGCGTTGTCCTTGAAGTTTATATACTATTCTACTATTTGTATATGTATTGCTAACCCTAATATCTGATTAGATAGAATGCTATGCCTATGCAGTAGGGATACAACTAAGGTAAGAGTCCATGTTGTAGCTATCCAATAGCAATAAAGGCATACCATAGCCTCTTAGGGCTGAGGGGAGCAGAAATAAATAACATGTTTGATACTGCAGGTGGCAGATCAAATGAAAGAGAAGCTGCAGCATCAGTAATTAAGTGGGCTATGCCATAGTCATGCATAGCATGGAAATGAAAAGAATCATGTGATGATTAAAAGGGCATTGGCTATACATGTTAGAAGATCAGAAGGGGCACAGTAATAACCATGGCAAAGAATAGCCAAAAGGGTTTAGATCTGATTGAGAAGAAGAGCAGAAGATAAGCACAATTAGATAAGACGAAAAAGATAAGATAAGATCAAGGAAAAAGTATACACTAAGTCCAGCTTGACAAAGAGTCTACCAGAGACCATATACAAGACAGCAAGGATCATCACAGTTGTGGGGTCCAAAGTTGGACTACAGTTCATATAAGAACATCTGCCAGTCATCCATCCACTTCAGCCAGAGATGCAGGGGTTTGGTCCTAAGCAAGTTTGGTTTGAAATAATCTAGAGCTACACCCTTGAGATATGATTGTGTGAATGTTATCTTAATCCTATCAGTACAATAGGTCTTCAGATTCACTTGAAAGTTTAGTTCACACTGAACAACAAAAGGCCAGAGCTTCTTGGGATATGTTCCATCAAACAGGTCTGGCTCTCAGACCTTTGCCTTCAAAGTATTGGAGTTGCTATTATGTCTAAGTGCCACTCTGGTCATGTCCCATATCACATTAGCAAGCTGCATAAATGGTTCATAGGCTAGTAGTATATGGTTGAGGTTGTCATCTTTGGATTCAGAGGCTGGATCATCATCAGATTGATTGGGGTTGTTACTAGGCAGATTATCATCCAGATTGTCACCACCATCACTGTCATCACCACCATTGCCAGGGTCTGGGGGTGGAGGGCTGCTGGTACCACCAGAAGGTCCTTGTAAGCCACCTATCTCAGGCACTGTCATATGCCGTTCCTACTCTAGAACTCTGCATCCAACTCCTCAACAACTCTGAAGTGATCTTCTCCATTCATGTGTGTAGGATCTCTGGACCCACATGACTTTTCCTTTTATGTTCATTTTTGTTCTCTAATTGGCTGTGCCTGTCCATTTTATTGAATCTTCATTCTTAGATGCATAGTCCAGCATATTGCATCTCTGATGCACAGCTCCAGGTTTCTCATTCCCATCTTAGTTATCATCCTGTTCCGCAGCTACTCTGTTAGTAATGTGATACAACTCCAATAGTATAAATATTGTAGTTACTTTGTTGTAGATCCCTCAGTCTGAATATCGATTTGGATAACTCTGGTTGTCTCCTTCCTTATCCTCACATCCCTCCTCCAAAGAGTCAAACCTACACAAGGTGCAATACATAAGTTCTGCACCAAGACTCACCCCTCTGCTCCACTACTCTGCTTCTACTCCCTTGCCCTCGGACTTTCTTCCAGAGGACTAGAGTAACTGATCTTAACAGGCACTGAATGAATTGACAATCAGAAGTGAGACCAGTCACCAGCCAACTCCTGAAAACAAGGAGATGGTGGAGATCACTCTAAGGGCAGCACTACCAAATGGGAGTTACATCTAAAAATACCAGAAATTAAGGGGATGTGGCCATGAGCAGTGAAGCTAATATATTTACTAGGAATACTTCAGGAACTACCAAAGATAGCCATGGTTCTGAAGCAGGTGTTGTAAGTGTGAGTGCAAGACATGAGGTTTGAAGACTAGAACAAGGTGTGAGTACAAATATACTGTCAAGTCCAGTCCCTTTGGGATGTTACTTCAGATAAGTCTGAGCTAGTGGAGCAGAGGTTCAGAGGTTAGTACAGAGGTGGACTGATGTCTGAATGAAGGTAGTAATGGAATGAACTTAGGAGTGTGAGGATTTAGTGCAGGATGTATGTGTCATGCTCTTGCTCTAGTTCAGTCCTTATTGAGACAAAGGTAAGAAGGAGAATAGAGGGAAGGAGACTGGAGGAAGTGGAGGAAACTTATTCAATATTTGTATTGAGAAGAGTACAGTAGAATTGTATAGAATATATATACTACTAAGAAATGCCACTAGAATGGAGTGCATAGGGCAGAGTCCAGTAATATAAAGTTCAGAGCTGTAACCAGTGTTAGCAGTTACTGGAGCTATGCTCTATAATGAACTCTAAGTAATGGAGAATGGAGACTGCGGAACTAATACTAAAGGAGATGTAAGATAAGAAGAACAAGGAGAACTATAATGGATGAAGTCTGAAGGTGAGGAATGCCTTCCTGAGTAGATCATGCCAGAGTTGCACTGCACTAACTTGAGTTGAAGTCTGGGATATGACAGAGAGCATAATCTTTTAGCAGGATAATAACCCCAAGCACTTCTTAAAAAGAGCTCAGGATTGGCTTGACTTCTATAGGATCAAACTTCTGGATTGGCCAGCTTAGTCTCCAGATCTTAGTCCTATTGAGCATCTCTGGCAAATCTTGAAAAAAAAGCTCAACAGCTATTCAAGACTATTAAGATTGGTCACTCCAGTCCTTTGGAAGAAAGTCCAAGGGCAAGGGAGTAGGAGTGGAGTAGTGGAGCAGAGGGGTGAGTCTCAGCACAGGACTTATGTATTGCACCTTATGTAGGTTCAACTCTTCAGAGGAGGGGTGTGAGGGTAAGGAGAAAGACAACTGGAGTTATCCAAATTGATATTCAGACTAAGGAATCTACAATGAAGTAACTACAATATTTATACTACTGGAGTTGTATTGCATTACTAACGGAGTAGCTGCAGAATGTGATGATAACTAAGATGGGAATGAAAAACCCAGAGTAGTGCACCAGAGATGCAATATGCCAGACTGTGCATCTAAGAACAAAAATCCAACAAAATGGACAGGCACAGCCAATTAGAGAACAAAGATGAATATAAAGTCACGTGGATCCAGAGATCCTACACACATGAACAGAGGAGATCACTCCAGAGTTATCGAGGAGTTGGATGCAGAGTTTCGGAGTAGGAACAGCATATGATAGTATCCCCCTCTTAGACCTAAGCCCTTGAAGGCCTTAAGCACACACAAGGTGGAGTAGCGGAGTCCAAAAGGTGGACAGATGTGCATAAAGGCTGGAGTGTGAATTTCTTTTGTTGTCAAACTACCACCATCTCCTGCCACAATGTCTGATATCACAAAGATTACAGAGTGGGATGACATCCAGCTCATCAAGCATGATAATGACACCAAGGAGCTTGCAGACATGAAGTATGCAGAGCACAAACAGAGGGCAAAGGCAAAGAAGGAGGAGGTACAGAAGAAGGCAAAGGAAGAAGTGAAAAGAGTGGAGGAAGAGGCTAAGCAGAAGGCCAAGGAAGAGGAGCAGAAGGCTGAGGAAGAGAAGCAGATGGCAGAGGAAGCAGTGGAGATCACTCGGAAGGAGATGGAAGAGCATCAAGCTGAGGAGAATGCAGTGAAGCAACAAGTAAATCTTTTTTGTGTCTAAAATGGTTTGGAGTTGATCGTCAATAGGTGGAGGAGATCACTATGCAGCAACACAGTGACAAGGGAAAATGTAGGGTGGTAATATGTTGAAAGTGCAAGCCATGTAAGAGGTGCATGCAGAGGGGCTTGGAGTGCAAGGCTGGAGCAGGCAAGGCAAGGTCATGCCAGCCCTGCATTGATGCATAGCAGAGGTGCATGCAGCCTGACAAGGAACCAAAACCAGAGCAGAGGAAGAGGAGGGCGGATGACGATGCAGAGAAGCCAAAGAAGAAGAAGAAGAGGATTATCCATGTGGAGATGGAGGGTGAACCAGGGCTGAGCCAGAGTGGAGGAGCAGAGAGGGACTATACCAGTGCCCTTTGTGGGATTATGAAGGCAATCACTAGAGTCCAGCTTACTCTGGAGGAGGTGAATGATTAGCTGAGCATCCATAATTACTGGATGCACAGTTTGGTCAACATTCTGACACAACAGGCTTTTGGAGATGCAGAGGAGGTGAACTCAGAGCCAGAGGAGGGTGAGGCAGAGAAGGCAACAGCAGAGTTGGAGGAGTTAAGTGAGGCCAGCTTGTTGGTGGTGAACCGTGAATCAGAGTAGTAGACACTGTAAATAGTCCACATTATGAAGCCAATTCTGCAAAAATGAAGGACAGAGGAGCAGAACACAGATAGGACAGAACTATCATAGAAGTTGTGCAGAGTTGTGTGGAGTGCATGTAGGGTGCAGATACATATGAAGGATGCAAGTGCAAAGAAGTGAAGACCAGAATGACATGGGTGGACTCCTATCCCTCTCTTAAGCTGAAGCAGCAGAGAGAATGCAGAGGCCAAGGAAAGGTGAGTGGACAGAGGTGCCAAAAGGCAGATGTCCAGAGGAATGAAGTCATAGTGGACAGGACAGAGTGAGCCCAGGGGGTTGGCATTTCAAACATCAGTATCCAGAAGAAGTTGCTCCCCAAACCTGAGTCATCAATGGATGAAAAAGTGGGAGGGCTGAGTGGTATCTGATGGTGCATGAGTCCAGAACCCAACAAGGTATGCAGAGTACACATCAGAATGCTACACCTAATATGGAGTGCGTCAGGTCAACATGGTGGAATAATGGAGGAGATGTGGAGTTGGGATATGGCAGGACCAGAGGGGCAGGAGGTCAGAAAGAAAAGATAAGAAATAAGCAAATGTGAAAAAGACAAGTAAACATAGGTAAAAACAAAGTTGGAGTAACAGAGAGAACAAAATTAAACAAAGTATACCAGATGCTAGATAGTACAGGGATAAGGACAGGAAGGACAGAGGTCTGGAGAGGAGCAGAGGTCAATCATCCAATGAGGAAGAGGAGTTAGAGGAACTTGAGGATATGGAGGAAGGAATAGATGCACACATCATGGCAGTGCGAGAGTCAGAGTGGGGACAAGAAGTCATGGAGTGTTCTGCAGAACTGCAGAACATATAGAGTGTGAGGTTGATGTGGCAAAGTTGTTCTTCTGAATGAAGGTGACTGTCAGAGCCCAAGAGCAGAGTTGGAGAGTCAAATGAATTGGAGGATGGGAGGTCATGAGTCACAGGTGATGCTTCAGTGGGAATGTCTGAGGACAGAAGAGGATCCGTGGAAGGCTCATCCAGAGTTGCAGAAATGAATGGAGTTGATGAAGACAAGTCAGAGGAGGGAGGAGGGCTACCAGTTTGTTCTTTCTGGCATTCCCAATACTGGTGGTCAATCTCCTGAGCCATAAAATGAAGTTCATAGATAGTAGAGGGCTTCTCAAGATAAGAAAGTTCATCTTTGATGCAATCAGAAAGTCCTAAGTAGAAGCTTTGGCAGAATGCATCAGAGCCCCATTCTTAGACCTGAGAAGCAGAACAATTCCACTCAACTATGTATCAGGAGATCCTTTTGAAGTCAGACATGCAGAGTGATGCAAGGGCTGCCTCAGCATTGGCAACTGGGTTGTGAGGGCTGAAATTCAACTGAAGTTCATGAAGGAATAAATACCAATCATCCATTTATAATGGGCAATCCTGTGGAGTGTCAACTTCAAGGAAGTCTGGCTTAAAATACTCTAATGTGGTGCCAGAGAGGTAAGACTGCACAAATGTGACCTTGGCTCAATCAGTGCAAAATAAGCATGGGTGAGCTTGGAAGTTAAGTTTACATTATGTGACAAAGGAGTGGAGTTTTGATGGATGGAGGCCATCAAAACAATCCAGTGAATGGATTTTAGGAGTGGTCAAAGCAGAGTTGAACAGGAGTTCAGAGTTCATGGCTTTAATAGCATTAGCCAATTGTGTGAAAGGTTCGAAGGCAAGCAGAGTGCTGTTCCTAGAAGTGGAGCAAGCACTGGAACAAGCGGAGTGCGACAGAGGGGACTGAGTACATCTATCTTCAGGCAGCAGAGTGCCCATAGATGATCTAGGGGTTGTGAAGACACAGCTCCTATGGTGTGCAAGGTATGCAGAGGTGGAGGACTGAGGGCAAGTGGAGATGCTGAGGAGATTGCCTGGAATGGAGTGATAACTACCAAACGCAGACTGAAGGGCTTCACGTTAGGGTGGGTAGTACTGATGACTGCTCATGCTTGATGGTGATGGAGAACCTATACAAATGGGAGTCTGAATATACTGTTAAGATCAGTCACTCCAGTCCTCCAGAAGGAAGTCTGAGGGCATGGAAGTAGAAGCAGAGTAGTGAAGCAGAGGGGTGAGTCTCGGCATAGGACTTATGTGTTATGCCTTGCATAGGTTTGACTCTTCAGAAAAGGGGTGTAAGGGTAAGGAGGAAGACAACCAGAGTTATCCAAATCGATATTCAAACTGAGGGATCTACAACAAAGTAACTACAATATTTATACTACTGGAGTTGTATCACATTACTAACAGAGTAGCTGTGGAACGGGATGATAACTAAGATGGGAATGAAAAACCCAAAGCAGTGCACCAGAGATGTGATATGCCAGACTGCACATCTAAGAACAAAGATCCAACAAAATGGACAGGCACAGCCCATCAGAGAACAAAGATGAATATAAAAGGAAAAGTTACATGGGTCCAGAGATTCTACACATGTGAACAGAGGAGATCACTTTGGAGTTGTTGAAAAGTTGAATGTGGAGTTCCAGAGTAGGAACAGCATATGACAAAGACCATCAAAAAAAGTATGGAAGCTTTGGGAGAGAATTGTGGTGGAGTGGGGCAAGATTGAGGTTAAGAAGTGTCAAAGATTGATTGAAAGTATACCTAGAAGGTTAAAGGCAGTGATAAGG
>JBBPUB010000064.1:0-41224 GCA_038094415.1 Xerocomus alliaceus | reverse complement strand
GAGTCTGGATGGATTAGTAATGGAATGTGACAGGTTGTCAAAGGTGAAACAGAATGAGTAATGATATATCAAAGTTGGAGACAGGTTGGGGACATGCCTGAGACAGGTCAGAGACAAGTCAGAGACAAATGTCCGAGACAGGTCCAGGACAGGTTAGAGACAGATGTCAGGCTGTCATACTAAGCAAGACACCTGCTCGGAGGAACTAAGAATGAGAATAACTAGAGGAGATCATACGAATTGGGAATACAAGAGACGAGATAAGAGATATCTGGGAGATCGTACTAGAGATCATGCTGGAGATCATGCTGGAGAGTACTGGAGTTGGAGCGGTATGTGACAGTGGGACCAGATGTCAAGTCCAGTCCCTCCAGGATGTTACTCTGGATAAGTCTGAGCTAGTGGGGTGGGGGTTCAGAGGTAAGTACAGAGGTGGACTGAAGTCCGGACAGAAATGGTAATGGGTGAACTTAGGAGTGTGAGGACTTAGTGCAGAACATATGTGTTGTGCTCTTGCTCTAGTCTGGTCCTTGTTGAGACAGAGGTAAGGAAGAGGATAGAGGAAAGGAGACTAGAGGAAGTGGAGGAAACTTAATCGATATTCGTACTAAGGAGAGTACAGCAGAATTGTATAGAATATATATACTACTGAGAAATGCCACTAGAATAGAGCACATAGGATGGAGTCCGGTAATATGAAGTCTGGAGCTGTGACTGGTGTTAGCAGTCACTGGAGCTATGCTCCATAATGAACTCTAAGTAACGAAGAATGGAGACTGTGGAACTAATACTAAAGGAGATGTAAGATAAGAAGAACAAGGGGTACTATAATGAATGAAGTCCAAGGGTGAGAAACACCTTCCTGAGTAGATCATGCCAGAGTTGCGCTGCACTGACCAGAGTTGAAGTCTGGGATATGACACCAGACTTAATAGTATATTCAAACTCAACTCTTGTACTCACAACCCCCTTCATACCTATGTCCCACACTCAGACTCCCCATCAACATCTTGAGTCAGTTTTTGGCTTCTCCTGCACCATTTCTAGTGATTTCCACAGTTTCAGTGCTAGACTGGTAGCACTTCCATCTATTTCCATAGCACCCCACTGTTGTATTACCCCTTCCAGTCCCTTTGACTCTCCTCTCACTGCTCTGCCCAAGATGGTCCTTACTTCTCCCCAGATCTGTGAACTCTGGGATGACCCTAAACTTAATGACAGACTCTATAAGCCCACACCCCCATCTCTAGGAAACAATAACAGTGAAGGACCACCACCACCTGATTCTTCCAATCCAGGTGACCCCTCTGACAATAACAACAATGACAAACCCCAACCAAACAATGTATCTCTGGCCTTTAAGCCATTCACTCAACTTGCTGAGGCAATCTGGGACATAATCTGGAATGCACTCCAGCACAATTCTTCTGATACTCCCAAAACCAAGGTCTAGAAGCCAGATCTATTTGATAGGCTGGATTTCTGAAAACTCCACCCATTCATAGTTTAGTGTGAACTGAACTTCTAGGCAAACCCAAAGCCCTTCCGCCATGACCATTCCAAGGTTACCTTTGCACAATTCTATCTTAAAGGAGTTGCATTAGAATACTTTGAGCCAGATCTCCTTGGCAGTGAACCTCTAGAGCATTGTCTGCTCTGAATGAACAGCTGGGAGGTATTTCTCTACAAGCTCCAGTCCAATTTTGGTCCTCATAATTCTATTGGTGATGCAGAGGCTCAACTCAAGCAACTCTGCATAAAGGATACCCAGCACATATCAAACTATATAGTCCATTGGAATCGTCTGGCAAGCCAAGTCCAGGAGTGGGGCCCCAGGGCACTCCACCAGAGTTTCTATAATGGACTCCCTGATAAAATCAAGGATGAACTGTCTCAGCTTGACAAGCCGAGCAACCTTTATGATCTCCACACAATGGCACAACAAATTAACCACCACTACTGGGAGCATCGAGAAGAAATATCTTGGACCAACAAGGCTTCCAGAAACAACTCTGGAAACAACAACACTAGGGCCCCCACCTCTGCAACTTCATCCACCACCACCTCCAATACTAAGCCCAAGAGCTCTAACAAGGGCTCTTCAACCCCCAACTCTGGTAGTAATTCCAACTCCAGATCCTCAGCAACCCCCAACCCTGATCTGTCATCTAAGCTAGGAAAAGATGGCAAACTCATAGTGGCTGAGTGTAAGTGCCACTTTGATAACAACTTATGCATGTTTTGTGGCCAAGCTGGTCACAAGGCAAAGGAATGCCTAAAGTCTTTATCCAGGGCATCCAAGGCTCATGTGGCTATGACTGCAACTCCAGAAGACAAACTGGAGGCCTCTAACACAGAGGTGAAAAAATAGTCTGCAACCTTGTAGACTTTGCACAGACTTGAGGTTACATTGACTCCACCTGTGCACCAAAAGAGGTCTAACTCAATGTGTCCACTCTCTCAGATTTCCATTCCCTTATGCCATTCATTTCCATACTCTTGTATGACATTCCATCTTTTTCTGTGCTTGTAGATTCCAGCTTCTCTGACTGTTTTATAGACACTACCTTTGTTAATAATCATGGACTTTCCATGTACTCTGTCCCTCTGCTCGAACTCCAGCTATTTAATGGAACTTTCAACTTCTCCATTACTTAAGCTCTTGATTTCTCTATCCACTTTAAAACCAGTGATATCACTCTGACAACATTCTATGTTACTCTATTGGATGAATCTTGTTTCCTTGTACTAGGATATAACTGGCTTGCCCACTACAATCTGTTGATTGATTGGGTCTCAAGTAGTATTTCATTCCACATACCTGAATAGACCATGCCAGCAACCCTAAGCTCAACTCTACAGCCTTTGGACCTGTGTCCTCTGGCTGACTCTGCACCCTCTGATATCCCACATTTCCATGATCGCAAGGCTCCACCCATCATGCTGATCAACTCACCTACATTTGTATTGGTCTGTTGCCTCTAGGGCTCTGTTCAATTTAGCCTGCAACTCTGCCCAAAGGATACTAAGCTCTGAGCATCTTCCACTACTCTGGATCCAGTTGATCTTTCCAAAGTCCCTTTGGACTATCATAACTTTGCAGATGTGTTTAGTAAAAGCAAGGCCTCTACCCTTGCTCTGCACCACAAACATGACCTCAAGATCAATCTGGAAGATGGTGCATCCCCTCTGTTAGGCACCACCTACTCTCTCTCTGCCTCCAAGCTTGAGGCACTCCAAACATTTCTCAATAAACATCTAGCCAATAGATTTATCTGCCCCTTATCCTCTGCCCATGCTGCTCTGGTCCTCTTCATCTGTAAGAAGGACAGTTCACTTCATCTCTGCATCAACTTTTGAGGACTCAATAAGATCATGAAGAAAGACTGCTACCCCCTTCTCCACATTTCTGACCTCCTAGACACTTCAAGCTGAGCAAAGATCTACACCAAGCTTGATCTCTGGTATGCATACCATCTGGTCCACATTGCCAAGGGTGATGAGTGGAAGACTTCATTCTGGACTCACTATGGCTCATATGAGTGGCTAGTGATGCTGTTCAGACTTACCAATGCTCCAGTCGCTTTTTAGCAGTTTGTTAATACTATCTTCACTAACTTGCTAGATGTTTGCATGATTGTTTACCTCAATGACATCCTCATCTATTCTGTAGACAAGGCCTCTGTCAAGTCTGGTCCCTCCAGGGTATTACTCCAGATAAGTCCGAGCTAGTGGGGTGGAGGTTCAGAGGTTAGTATAGAGGTGGACTGAAGTCTGAACAGAGATAGTAATGGGTGGACTTAGGAGTGTGAGGACTTAGCACAGGACATATGTGTCATACTCTTGCTCTAGTCCAGTCCTCGTTGAGACAGAGGTAAGGAGGGGAACAGGAAGAAGGAGACTGAAGGAGGTGGAGGAAACTTAGTCGATATTTGTACTGAGAAGAGTACAGTGGAATTGTACAGAATATATATACTACTAAGAAATGCCACTAGAATGGAGCACATAGGACAGAGTCCAGTAATATGAAGTCCAGAGCTGTGACCAGTGTTAGCAGTCACCAGAGCTATGCTCCATAATGAACTCTAAGTGATGAAGAATGGAGACTGTGGAACTAATACTAAAGGAGATGTAAGATAAGGAAAACAAGGAGTACTTGTCAAGTCTGGGTCCTCCAGACTAGTCCAACGATGTCTGGAACGGAGTTGCAATGGAAGGGTGAGGAAAGGATAGGTGAAACAGAGGGGGCGAGGACGTTTGGCACAGGACTTATGTGTCATGCCCTTGTACTCGTTATCCTTGGAGTCGGAGGTCAGATGAGCGCAGAGCTCAAGGTTGGAAATGTGAGGAGGAGACTAATTTGATATTCAAACTGAAGTATGTACAAGTTGGAGTACCATATTTATACTATGGAGTTCGGATGGATTAGTAATGGAATGTGACAGGTTGTCAAAGGTGAAACAGAATGAGTAATGATATATCAAAGTTGGAGACAGGTTGGGGACATGCCTGAGACAGGTCAGAGACAAGTCAGAGACAGATGTCAGGCTGTCATACTAAGCGAGACACCTGCTCGGAGGAACTAAGAATGAGAATAACTGAAGGAGATCATACAAATTGGGAATACAAGAGACAAGATAAGAGATATCTAGGAGATCGTACTGGAGATCATACTGGAGATCATGCCAGAGAGTACTGGAGTACCGGAGTTGGAGCAGTATGTGACAGTATCCCCCCCTTAGGCCTGAACCCCTGAAGGCCGTTAGCTGGTAGACAATACGGAGTGGCAGAGCCTAAATTTTAATTGTGCCCTGATTTATAAGTCTGGTTAGCCTATGGTCGCACCTTAACTTTGAACCAACACCATGTCTGAAAAACAACAACCATACGCCGACATCAAGGAGTGGGATGATGCCCGTCTTGCAGAATGTGAGGACAACGACGATGCGTTGTGGAACACAAAGGCGGCGGAGCAGAGGCAGAGGGCAAAGGCAAGGAGGGAAGAGGAGGCACGGAGGAAGGTAGAGGAGGAGGTGTGGAAGGCGGAGCAGGCGCGGAAAGCAGCAGAGGAGGCCACAAAAAAAAGGGTAAGTGCTGCCCCATAGGAACCGACCGGGACTGACCAATCACAGGCAGTGGAGGTAACCGCTCAGCAGAGCTGGAGCAAGGGAAAGGTGCGGGCGTGGAGCAGCCCTCCCGCATGCCAGAGGTGCGATGAGCACAGGCTCGAGTGTCAGCTTGGACCAGGCAAGTTGACCTCATGCGTGGAGTGCTGTGAGGCAAAGGCGAAGTGCAAGCAGCCCGGAGAGGAGAAGCCAGAGCGGCAGAGAAAAAGGGCCATCATGGAATTGGAGAGGCCAGTGAAGTGGGCAAGGATGGAGGGGAGTAGCACCGTAGCTGGGCCTAGTGGCTCAGGGGGTTCAGCTCCGGAGTGGGTGAAGGCCCTCCAGGGCATTTCGGAGTCGATCAAGGGACTTCAGGAGGCAGTCCGGTCACAAACGAGGTGGCAGATCTGCCAGACACAGGCGGTGGAGGAGCTGGTGCAGCTGAAGGCAGAGGAGGTGTATGGGTCAGGCACAGACACGGACACGGGGGTGGAGAGCGGAGCGAAGAAAAAGGTGGCAGTGGAGTTGGTGGAGTTGGGGGCAGAGGAGAAAGAGGTGATGAGAAGGGAGTTCGTGGAGGAGGAGTCAGGGAGTGAGTCTGAGTCGGAGGCGTAGTGTAGGTAGAAGGACATCGCAGGTAACTATAATGGACGTGTTTTGGCCACACGGAGCGAGATCAAACAGAACAATCAAGTGGAGGAAGGACCGGGCCTGTCTGGGTACTGCAGATGAAAGTCATCAATGAGTCCGGAGGCATGTTCGAGCTCCATGGCTAAAAGCCAGGAGGTCTCATCTTCAGTACCTTCATAGCCAGACCAGCATACCAAGTATAATAGCTTGCAATTTCTTCGTCTATGGTCAATCTTTGAATCAAGAATTTCCGCTATTTCATACTCCAATTCGCCTTCAATTTCAATCGGAGGTGGCAGAGCCTGAGTCTGGTCCAGAATTGTGTTCAGAACTGAGGGTTCTAATTGGGATACATGAAAGACCGGATGTACGGACTTCATAGTAACCAGGAGTCAGAGTGTGAAGGAGTGCGTACCAGCTTGGGCAATAATGGTATAAGGTCCTAGGTTTTTCTCCAATAATTTTTTAGAGGGGCGCATGGATTGGAAGTACTTAGCCTTGATGAAAACCTGGTCACCAACCTTAAAGTCCGGCGCTGGGGTTCACTTGGTGTCAGTGGGACCTTGGTATCGTTTCTGAGCGGCAGCAATCTCCTTACGGAGGTAGGAATGAAGGGAGTCGAGGTTGATGGAGTATTCCCATGCTCTGATGGAGGTGAGGTCTCTCTCTGGATGTACTGTCAAGTTCGGATGGTAACCCTTATTAGCGAAGAAGGGAGAAACTCTGGTGGTTGCATTCGGCGTGTTGTTGTACGTGAACTCTGCTAAGGAAAGGAGTTCAGACCAGTTGTCCTATTGATAATTGCAATAGACCCATAGGTACTGCTCCAGGGTCTGATTCATACGCTCTGTTTGACTGTCTCCCTCCAGATGGTAACCGGAGGTGAAGTGGAGTCGGATGTTGAGGGCCTTTCCGAGTGAGCAGAAGAAGTGAGAGACAAACTCCGAACCTCGATCAGAGGTGATGTGAGAGGGAACTCCATGCTTTGAAAAGACATGAAGGAGGAAGAGTTTTGTGAGCTCCGAAGATGTCACCTTATCGTCAGTTGGGATGAATATACATTGCTTGGAAAGGCAATCAACAATGACTAGGATGGCAGTATGTCCAGAGGATGTGGGAAGTTGTTTGATGAAGTCCATGGATATGGAATTCCATGGCTTCTCAGGAATTGGGAGCTGTTTTAGGAGTCCATAGGGCTTATGTCTAGGGACCTTGGCTCAAGCACAGACTGTGCAAGAAGAGACATACTTCTTGACGAATGTCCAGATGCCTGGCCAGGTATATTCCCAACAGATTAGCTCCAAAGTGCGATTTTGTCTGAAATGTCCAGATAGTGGATGATCATGCTTATACTGGAGCACATGGAGTCGGAGGTTATCAGTGTCCAGAACATAGATACGATTATCCAAATGGAGGAAGCCGTTGGAGTCGACAGACCAGCGTGAATCGGGGTCAGAGTCAGAGAGGTGGATGGCAGTGATGGGGTTGGAGGGAAGGGCAGAGAGAATATCACTGTGAAGTGACTCGATGTTGAAGAGGGTGCTGGCCCGGAGAACCAGAGCTGCAAGATAAGTGGCCTGTAAGGACGCAGCAAGCTGTTCCTGAGTAAAAATGGGGTGGAAGTTGTGGGGATTAATGTGAGTGTAGTCCCTATCCCCCCCTTTGGGGTAGACGTCCCAGTGTCTAGTAAGGGTATTAGGCTTGGCTCTGAGGCGTCTGGGGCGAAAACGAACGATCAGATTGAACTGGGAAAGGAACTCTGACCACCAGGCCTGCCAGTGAGTCAGGAGCTTGGTAGTGGCGAAATACTCCAGATTTTTGTGATCAGTGACAACGTCAACCGGAGTTCCGGAACCTTCAAGGTAGTGGTGCCAAGTTCAGAATGCCTCATGGATGGCGAGTAGCTCCTTGTCATGGGTGTCATAATTGAGCTCTGGAGAATGGAGCATCCAAGAGTAGTAAGCAACTGGCCGGATTTCCTCGTCCATACAACGGATAGAGAGGATACCAGCAATAGCATAGTCAGAGGCATTGGTTTCTACTATGATCGAAGTGTCCAGAACCCAGTGGATAAGGATCAGAGCTGAGGTAAAGGCATCCTTAAGCACCTGGAAGGCAGAATGACAGTCTGCAGAGAAGTTCCATGGAGTACCCTTTCATGTGAGTTAGGTCAGGGGAACAACGATATTGGAGTAGTTATGAATGAAACGCCTGTAGAAATTCACAAAACCCAAGAAGGACTGGATGTCCTTGACTTTCCGAGGCTCAGGCCAATCTAAGATTGCTTTAACCTTTTCTGGAGACATGGTAAGTCCAGAGGGAGAGAGTTGGTATCCAAGATAATCGGTGGAGTCAGTGTGGAATTCACACTTATCTGGGCGGGCATAAAGTCCATGTTTGCAGAGTCGACAGAGCACTTCCTGGACATGCTCCTTGTGGGAGGCCTTGTCTGCGGAGTAGATGAGGATGTTGTCGAGATAGACTATAACACAAACATCTAATAGATCAGCGAAGATGGTGTTGACAAATCACTGGAAAGCTGCTGGAGCATTGGTGAGACCAAATGGCATGACTAGCCACTTATATGAGCCATAACGGGTCCGGAACGAAGTCTTCCATTCATCTCCCTCAGCAATGCAGACCAGGTGGTATGCATGCCGGAGGTCAATTTTGGTATAGATCTTAGCTCGGCTCGGAGCGTCTAGGAGGTTGGAGATGTGGGGAAGGGGATAGTGGTCTTTCTTTGTGATCTTGTTAAGTCCTTGAAAGTCGACGCAGAGGCGGAGAGAACCGTCCTTCTTGTGGACAAAGAGGACTGGAGCAGCGTGGGTGGAAAAGGAGGGGCGAATGAACCCATTAGCTAGGTGTTCATCGAGGAACGTCCAGAGTGACTCAAGCTTGGAGGTGGAGAGGGAGTACATGGTGCCCAATGGAGAAGATGTGCCTTCTTCCAGGTTGATCCTGAGATCGTGTTTGTGATGTGGAGCAAGCTTAGAAGCCCTGCTTTTGCTAAAGACGTTCACGAAGTCATGGTAGTCTGGAGGGACTCTAGAGAGATCAACAGGATCCAGAGTTGTGGAAGATGCACGGAGTTGGGTATCCTTAAGGCAGAGTTGCAGGCTAAACTGTAAGAAGCCCTGAAGGCGATAGGCCAATGCAAAGGCAGGTGCATTGATCAGCGCAATGGGCGGAGCCTTGCAATCATGGAAACACAGTGGATCGGGGGGTGTGGGGTCAGCCGGAGGAGGTAAGTCTGGAGGCTGTGGGGTAGAGCTCAGAGTTGCTGGCAAAGTCTGTCCAGATGGGCGGAACGAGATACTGCTTGAAACCCAGTCAATCAACGGATTGTAGTGGGTGAGCCAGTTGTGTCCTAGCACAAGGGAACAGGATCCATCCAGCGGAGTGACGTAGAATGTCATCAGAGTGATGTCACTGGTTTCAAAATGGATAGAGAGGTCAACAGCGTGAGTAATGGTGGAGTTGGATGTTTCATCGAAGAGCCAGAGTTCAAGCAAGGGATGGGGTATGGGGAAAGTCTGTGATCATTAACGAATGAGGTATCTATGAAACAATCGGATGATCCAGAGTCTACGAGTGTGGGGAAGGTTGGGATGTCATAGGAAAGGACTGAGATGGTAGGCATGAGGGAGCAGGGATCTGAGAGAGTGGATGCATTGAGTCGGACCTCCTTAGGTGCACGGGCGGAGTCAACACAACCTTGAGTCCATGCAGAGTCTACGAGGCTGCTGACTATTTTTTCGCCTCCATGCTAGAGACCTCTGGTTTGACTTCCAAAGTTGTGGTCATAGCCATATGAGCCTTGGATGCCCAGGATGATGACTTCGGGCACTCTTTAGCCTTGTGGCCAGCTTGACCACAGAACATGCACAGATTATTATCGAAGTGATGCTTTTGCTCGATCACTGTGAGCTTGCTGTCCTTACCTAGCTTGGACAACAAGTCGGGTTTGGGGACCACAGAGGCTCCGGAGTTGGAGTGACTGCTGGAGTTGGAGGCCTTAGAGTCTTTCGTAGAACTCCTAGGCTTGGAGTCCAAGGTGGGAGCGGATGAAGATGGGGCTGTGGATGTAGTGGCCTTGGAATTACCATTTCCAGAGTTATACCCAGAAACCTTGTTGACCCTAGAAATCTCTTCCCTACATTCCCAATAGCAATGGTCGATCTGCTATGCTAAAGTGCGAAGGTTGTGGAGGTCGCTCGGTTTGCCAAGCCAAGACAACTCATCCTTGATGCAATCAGGAAGTTCAATGTAGAAACTGTGGTGGAGCACTCCAGGACCCCATTCCCGGACTTGGCTTGCCAGGTGGTTCCACTGGACTATGTAGTTGGAGATGCATTGGGAATCCTTCATGTGGAGTTGCTCAAGCCGAGCCTCTGCATCACCAATGGGATCGTGCAGACCGAAGTTAGACTGGAGTTCATACAGGAATACTTCCCAGCTGGTCATCCAGAGCGGACGGAGCTCTGGAGGTTCACTGCCGAGAAGATCTGGCTCGAAATACTCAAGGGCGACTCCCTTGAGATAGGACTGCGCAAAAGTGACTTTGGCACGATCATGGCAGAAAGACTTAGGATTGGCTTGGAAGTTCAACTCGCACTGGACAATGAAGGGATGGAGTTTCCGGGGATCCAGTCTGTCGAACGGGTCTGGCTCCTGGACTTTGGTTTTAGGAGTGTCAGAGGACTTATGCTGGAGTGCCTGCTGAGTCATGTCCCAGATGGCATTGGCGAGTTGGTTAAATGGTTCAAAAGCCAAGGGTACATCGTTGGGCTGCTGCTCATCATCATCATTGAAGGGGTCATCCAGGTCTGAAGGATTGGGTGGTTCTAAGGGATCGGTTGGAGGATCATCACCGTCATCATCTCCGGGGATCAGAGGGGCTGGAGCATGAAGACCTTCTTCTCCAGGGACTGGATCATCCCAGAGTTCACAGATTCAGGGGGAGGCAGGGTCCATTTCCGGTAGCAGAGTGAGAGGAGAGTTGAAAGGACCAGAAGGAGTGGTGCGACAATGAGGTGCAGTGGAAATGGATGGGAAAGTCATGGGTCTAGCACTAAGGCTGTGGAAGTCACCAGGAATGGTGCAAGAGGAGCCAAAGACCAACTCGAGCTGTTGATGGAATGTCTGGGTGTGCAACATAGTGAGTATGACGAGTACAAGTATGAGTTTGAATATACTGTCAAGTCCGGGTCCTCCAGACTAGTCCGACGATGTCCGGAACGGAGTTGCAATGGAAGGGTGAGGAAAGAATGGGTGGAACGGAGGGGGCGAGGATGTTTGGCGCAGGACTTATGTGTCGTGCCCTTGTACTCGTTATCCTTGGAGTCAGAGGTCAGATGAGCCCAGAGCTCGAGGTTGGAAACGTGAGGAGGAGACTAATTCAATATTCAAACTGAAGTATGTACAAGTTGAAGTACCATATTTATACTATGGAGTCCAGATGGATTAGTAACGGAATGTGACAGGTTGTCAAAGGTGAAATAGAATGAGTAATGATATATCAAAGTTGGAGACAGGTTGGAGACATGCCCAAGACAGGTCAGAGACAAGTCAGAGACAGATGTCTGAGACAGGTCCGGGACAGGTCAGAGACAGATGTCGGGCTATCATACTAAGCGAGACACCTGCTCGGAGGAACTAAGAATGAGAATAACTGAAGGAGATCATACAAATTGGGAATACAAGAGATGAGATAAGAGATATCTAGGAGATCATACCGGAGATCATACCGGAGATCATGCTGGAGAGTACTGGAGTACCGGAGTTGGAGCGGTATGTGACAGTACTATAATGAATGAAGTCTGGAGGTGAGGAACACCTTCCTGAGTAGATTGTGCCAGAGTTGCACTGTGCTGACCAGAGTTGAAGTCCAGGATATGACAGTATCCCCCTCTTAGGCCTGAACCCTTGAAGGCCATGTGGCTAAGTAGAGTGTGGAGTGTGGGTGTGGAGTTGGTGTGGAGATGTGTGGTGGAGTTTGGTTGATCCACATGACTTCATTGATTGTTGGTCAGAGTCCAAATTTGTGGCTGGGCATATAAGTCTAGATGATGCGCGGTTGGTTTCTATTTTTCTCCCACCATCATTCATCATGACCACCACATCTGACCTCCCCTTCCCACTATCAGAGATCATCAAATGGACCTGGAGGGACATCCAGAAGAAAATCAACGACAACAACATAACTGTAGCTGTGAAGGCTGCAGAGCAAGGGCAATGATGGGAAGAGGTGAAGAGGAAGGCCAAGGAGGCAGTGCAAAAGAAGGCCAAGGCAGAGGCAGTGCAGAAGAAGGCCAAGGCAGAGGCATGAGCAGCAGAGGAGAAGAGGTGAGTGGAGGCAGCGGAACAAAGGCAAGTGGAGGCAGCGGAACAGAGGCACAAGGAAGCAGTGGAGGTGGTTAAGAAATGGGTGAGTGGCTGCATTGTGTGAATACAGACACTACTGATTGTTGTTAGGCTGAGCAAGTCCAGGTCGCACAGACCGCAGACAAAGGCAAGGAGAAGGCACCACCACCATGCAACCGGTGCGAGTCAAGGGACGAGCCATGCAAGATAGGGACTGGCAAGTCCAAATCTTGCATTGCCTGTCAAGAGGTGAAGGTGAAGTGCATATGCCCTGGAGATGGTGAGGTGCTGGAGAAGCCCACGATGAAGAAACCTGCAATCAAATGGAGGCATATGATGGGGGCAGAAGAAGACCCAAGGCTGCACAAGAAGGTGCAAGAGGACATGGAGACGGAGGCAGGGCCGAGCAGGGAGGGCAGCATCGAGTATGCCCTTTGGAGCATTGAGCTGGCAATCCAGTTGTTGGATAACCATGTCTGGACCCAGACTCACCTGCTCTGCCAGCTCATGGAGCTCAAGAAAGCAGAGGCATTTGATGATCTGGAGGAGGAGATGGTGGATGAGGACACAGCAAAGGCAGTGGGAGAGTTGGAGGGGCTGAGGGAGGACTACAAGGAGTCCAGGATGTCGCCACTGTTGCCCCTGTAGAGTATTAGTTGTTTCAAACTTGTATAAATAGCAATGGAGTTGAATCAGAGTGAAGTTGGAATGAAAGGAAAAAACAGAAAGGAAGAAAAGGGAATAGAAAGGAAAGAAAAAGAAAAGAAAGGGAACCTTGAAGTTGTACAACATTAGATGGGTAGTGGCCTGGGCACCTCTCATGGAAGTCTGAAACAAGGTTCCTTGCATTTCCCAACTCCATGGTGAGTAGCCAGGAGGTCTCATCATCAGTTCCCTTGTAGCCCAACCAATGAACCAAGTACAAGAGTTGGCAGTGACGCCTTCTCCAATCGATCTTAGAGTCTAAAATCTCCATGATCTTGTACTCCAGCTCACCGTCAACCTTGACCAGAGGTGGCAGTAGTTGGACATGATTTGGTATAGTATTTGGAGTAGAGACTTCTAATTGAGAGACATGAAAAACTGGATGTATGGAATGCATAGTGTCAGATAAACGTAAAGTAAATGAATGAGAACCAGGCTTAGTGGTAATTGAAAATGGGCCTAGATTCTTCTTGGATAGTTTTTTGAATGGTTGTGTAGACCTGAAGTACTTGGCCTTCACATACACTTGGTCACTGATCTTGAAGTCTGGGGCCAGACTTCATTTAGTGTCAGCAGGTCCTTGATAACACTTCTGAGCTTCAGCCATCTCCGACCAGAGGAAATCATGGAGTTGATCCAAGTCCATGACATAAGCTTTGGCTGTGGATGAGGTGAGGTCACGATCAGAGTTGATAGACAGATTTGAGTGATAGCCCTTATTAGCAAAGAATGGGGATACTCTGGTAGTAGCACTCAGAGTGTTGTTGTACACAAATTCAGCAAGAGGGAGGAGTTCCAACCAATTGTCCTGCTGATAGTTGCAGTAAATCCAGAGGTATTGCTTGAGGATCTGATTAGTGCGTTCAGTTTGACCATCCCCCTCTGGATGATATCTGGAGATGAAATGAAAACACATATCGAGAGCTTTACCTAATGACCAGAAGAAGTGTGATACAAACTCAGAACCCTGGTTGGAGGTGATGTGGGTGGGAACTCCATGCTTACTGAACATGTTGATCAGGAACAACTTGGCTAGATTGGCAGAGGTGATGGTATCATGAGTTGGGATGAAGATCGATTGTTTAGACAACTGATTGACAACTACTAGGATCACTGTATAACCCTCTGAAGGGAGAAGCTGTTCAATGAAATCCATGGAGATGGAGTTCCATGGTTTCTCTAAAATTGGTAGCTGCTTGAGGAGTCCATAAGGCCAGTGCCTCAGAACCTTGGTGCAGGCATAGGATGTACAAGAACTAACATAGTCCTTGATGAAGGTGCAGATGCCCAGCCAGGTATACTCACGGCAAATGAGTTCCAAAATGCAGTTCTGGCTAAAATGACCTGCAGCAGGGTGATCATGGAAGTAGTGGAGAATCTGGAGCTGGAGATCTTCAGCTTCGGGAACATAGATGCGATTGTCCCAAAGTAGGAATCCTTCAGGGTTGACTGTCCAGTGAGGGTTGTCAATAGACTCAGAGGAGAGGATGCGGGATGCAACTGGATCTGTGACAATCCTTGCCGTCTTGTATATAGTCTCTGGTAGACTCTTCATCATAATGGACTTAGCATATACTTTTGCTTGATTTTATTGTTTCATGACTAATCTGATTGTGCTTATCTTCTGCTCTTCTTCCTGATCAGATCTATCCCCATTTGGCTATTCTTTGCCATGGTTATTACTGTGCCCTTCTAAAATTCTAACACATGTAGCCAACACCCTTTTAATCACCAAGTGATTCTTTTCATTTCTGTGCTGTGCATGGTTATGGCACAACCAACTTCATTACTGCTGCTGTGGCTTCTCTTCTATTTGATCTGCCACTTGCAGTATCAAACGTGTTATTCAATTCCATTCCCCTTAGCCCTAGAGGCTGTGGTATGCCTTTATCGCTATTGGATAGCTACAACATGGATTCTTACCTTAGTCGTATCCCTACTGTGTAGGCATAGCATTCTACCTAATCAGGTATTAGGATTAGACAAACATGTACAAATAGCATAGTAGTATATAAACACCAAGAACAATGCTGGGTAGATCCCCAGTCTAGTCTCTTGGTCTTCACCTGAACTCGACTTTTAAGCCTCAAGCACTATCCTCAACTCTCTACTAACCATAGCAAGTTAGTATCTCTTTTATTTTTCTTTTAGCTAATAGCAGTAGTAGAGCTGGTCTTCATTCCCAATTGGGTTCAGCCGTTTCAGGATCATTGGGAAGAGAGGAGAGGATGTCAGAGTGGAGTTGCTCAACATTGACTAGGAGTGAGGCCCAGAGTGTCAGAGTAGCTAAGTAAGTTGTGCAAAAAGACACAGCGAGCTGTTCATGGTTGAATATGGGCTGAAAATTGTTAGGGTTGACGTGAGCATAGTCTTTATCCCCCTCTTTTGGGTAGACATTCCAACGTCTAGTTAGCACATCAGGTTTGGCTCCAAGCTTACCAGGCCAGTAATGGACTGCCATATTGAATTGGCAGAGGTATTTGGACCAGCAGGCCTGGCAGCATATCAGGAGTTTAGTGGTGAAGAAATACTCAAGATTCTTGTGATTGGTAACAACATTGATTGGGAATCCAGAGCCTTCAAGGAAGTAATGCCAATTCCTAAACACCTTAAAAATCGCCAACAGCTCCTTGTCATGTGTGTCATAGTTCAACTCTAACCCTGTAAGGGTGTGGGAGTAGAACACAACCAGATGAAGTTCAGAGTTGGAGCTAGTGATGGATAGAATGCCAGTGATGGCATAATTGAAGGCATCGGTTTTGATGGTAATGAGAGCGTCTGAAGTCCAGTGGATTAACACCAGAGCAGAGATGAAGGCTTCCTTCAGCCAATTGAAGGACTTGCAACAGTCGTTGGAGAAGTTCCAGGGAACTCCTTTGCAAGTGAGCCATGTGAGCAGGATCACAATGTCCAAGTAGTTTTGAATGAAGTGACAGTAGAAGTTGGTGAAGCCAAGGAAGGACTGAATGTCCTTAACCTTACAAGGCTCTGGCCAATCCTGAATTGCTTTGACCTTGTCCGGGGCCATAGTGAGCCTGGAGGAAGAGAGAATATAACCAAGGTACTCAACAGACTCTGAATGGAACTTGCACTTCTCCAGCTTCAGGTATAGACTGTTAGCACAGAGACGCCGGAGGACTTTCTGGACATTCTTGTGGTGCAAGGTGATGTCTTAGGAGTAAATAAGAATGTCGTCGAGATAGATTACAACAGAAACATCCAACATATCAGTGAATATGGAATTGATAAAATGCTGAAAGGCAGCTGGAGCATTGGTGAGACCAAAGGGCATTACCAACCACTCATAGGATCCATAGCAGGTGTGGAAGGAGGTCTTCCACTCATCTCCAGTGGTGATGTGGACTAAATGATATGCATGCCAGAGATCAAGCTTGGTGAATATCTTGGCACTGCTAGGGGCTTCCAGGAGATTGGAGGTACGGGGTAGTGGGTAATGGTCCTTCTTCATGATCTTGTTCAGACCTTGAAAGTTGATACAGGGGCGGAGAAAGCCATCCTTCTTGCAGATGAAAAGCACTGGTGTGGCATGCAGAGATGTAGATTGCCAGATGAAGCCAATGCAGAGGTGTTCATCTAAGAAGTCCTTAAGGGCCTCCTGTTCTGTGGGGGAGAGGGAGTAGAGCTAAATGATCAGAGGTTCAGTACCTTCCTCAAGATTGATCTTCAGATCGAAGAGACGGTGCTTAGGAAGCATATCTGCCTTCTTCTTGCTGAAGACATCCACAAAGTTATGGTACTCCGAGGTAACTCCAGAGAGGTCTGAAGGTACCTCCAGAGCATTGGAGACTGTAACTGAGTGAGCTTTAGCAGAGTTAATATCTCGAAGGGAAAGGGCAAAGGGAACAGAGCCCTCCAACTTGCAGGTGCAATTGAATGCGGCTGTGTTGATGAAGGAGATCACTGGGCATGTAAGCCTGGGGGCTCTAGGTGAATCCAGGGGTGTAGTCTCCAGAGGATGAGTGGAGTAATTGTTGGGTGATGGAGAAAGAGGAATGGAGTTTGACTTAGGAGACTTGGAGGTTGATGTTGGGGTTGGCACCCCATCTGTGGAAGTCTGGAATGTGATGCTGTCCAATACCCAATCAATCAATGGATTGTAGCAGGTAAGCCAGCTGTGCCCTAATACTATCACACAAGAGGGATCCAGTGAGGTTATGTAGAACATGTTGGAGGTGGTTTCGTCAGATGGAAAGAGGATTGGAAGGTCTACAGTAGAGTTGATGTCAGAGGTAGAGGAGCCATTGAAGAGACAGAGGGAAAGCGGGGAAATGGAGTTCATAGGGATTTTGTGGGTCTTAATGAATGTGGAGTCTATAAAGCAGTGGGTAGAACCAGAATCGAGTAAACACAAAATGGAGGACAGATTAAGAGTCGGAATGGATACTGTAGGTTTAAGGGAATTAGGGTCAGAAAAAGTGGACACATTGAGACGGAGTTCCTGAGATGCACAATCAGGAATAACACAACTCCCAGACTGTGCAGTTCTATGGGAGCTGCACTCTATTTTTTCACCTCTGAAGAAGCAGAGCTCATTGAGGCTTCTGCCAGAGTAACTATGGCAGCATGAGCCTTCAAAGCTCTAGAGCTGGATTTTGGACACTCCTTGGTGGTGAAACAACCAAGAACAACTTGAACTTGGAGATGAAGTCTACTACAACTATCTTAGTAAAAAGAAAGGGAAGAGAATACTAACTCATTCTGTTGAGGAAAGAGTAACCTTAAGGGGTGCTTAGTAGTCGAGTTCTGGGAAAACACTAAGAGACTAGACTGGGGATCAATCTAGCTTTGCCCTTGGGTATATATACTACTATCTATTTGTACATGTTTGACTAACCCTAATACCTGATTAGGGTAGCTGAGTTCCAATTTATGATGAAGTCTGTGTCCATGTCTATGCCATCCAATGGCAATAAAGGTGTACCACAGCCTCTAGGGCTGAGGAAAACAGAAATGAAAAGAAGTTTGATACTGTGGGTGGCAGATCAAATAGAAGAGAAGCTGCAGCAGCAGTAATTAAGTGGGCTGTGCCATAGCCATGCATTGCATGGGAATGAAAAGAATCTTAATGGAGATTAAAGAAGGGCACTGGCAAGGCAGTTAGAAGATCAGAAGATATGGTGATTACCATGTGAAAGGTTAGTCAAATGGAGATAGATCTGATCAGAAAGAAGAGCAGAAGATAAGCTCTGATCAGATAAGATAAAAGAAAAAGATAAGATCAAGGAAAAAGTTCATGCTAAGTCCATTGACAAAGAGTCTACCAGAGACCATATATGAGATGGCAAGGATCATCACACTACCCCCCTCTAAAGATCATTGTCCAAATGATCAAAGGGGAGACGATGAGTCAGAACTTCAGTGACATTTTCGGAACATTTATGGAAAGAAAAAGAAACTGTTTGGGATCAATCATGAGGGCCTGGGGTGCAGAAGGGTGGGCCTTGTAAAAGTCAGAAATTGCCTCTTTGGCATTGGTAAGGTTGGAGTGTGGCTCCCAAGTTCTTTCAGTTTTGTCGTATCCTTTCCAATATACCAGGTATTCTAGTCAGCATAGCCGATACCTGCTGTCCACTATGTAGTCAACTTCCCACTCATTATCCCTATCCTCAGTGACCTTAACAGAACCGGGCCGGTCAACCAGCTGGCCTTCAAGACGTTCCTTGTAAGGTTTGATTTGAGAAATATTCATAACTGGGTGAATGCACATAGAGCAGGAAAGCTTCAGTTGAACTGTGTTTGTTCTGATTAATTTTGTAATCATGTATGGTCTGAGCCATCTTTCCGAAAGCTTCTTTAATGCATGCATCAATCTAAGGTTTTCTGTGGATAGCCAAATCTGTTGGCCCACGGTGTAATCAGGGGGAGTGCTGCAAGATTGATCTGCATATTTCTTTTGGTGTGCTTGCACAGCCTTCATGTTCTGCTTTACTTGATCAAAAGTGGTAGCCATGTCATCAGCAAATCTTACTGCAGCGGGGGCTTTATCAATCTTTGGTGGTTCAATTCCCATGCGTGGATTGTATGATTGTGTAATCTCAAAGGGGGTCTTCTTCATCAAAGCGTGTTGTTTTGAATTAATTAAAAACTGGGCCAAGGCAAGCCAATCAACTCATTTATCTTGCTTTTCAGAACAAAAGATTCTCAAAAACTTCTGAACTTCTTTATTGACGATCTTAGACTGGCCATCTGTCTGAGGATGGAATGCTGTGCTGAGTTTGGTTTCAATAGATAAGGATTTGTTGATCTCAGTCATTACTTGTGCAGCAAACTGTGGACCTTGATCTGAAACAATGGAAGATAGAAGACCATGATGCTTTCAGACGTTGTTTAAAAATAAATGTGCCATATCCAGGGCACTGCACTGCTTGGTGCATGGAATAAGTTCAACTTCCTTGGAGAAATGATCGATGACCATAAGAATTGCATCAAAAGTGCAGGATTTAGATAAATCTGTGATGAAATCAGCAGAAATGTGGCTCCAAGGAGTATCAGGGGTAGTGAGTGGTACCAGAAGACCACTCGGAGGTTTATTGGTTCCTTTGAACTGTTGGCACTTGTCACAACGGCTCACATAATCTTTTACAAATGTGGTAACTCCAGGCCACCAATAAAATCTGGAGATCAACTCCAACATTTTTTCATAACTGGCATGACTGGCCATCGGGGAATCATGGAATAATCTAAGGATATCCATCTTGATCAGGGCAGCATCTGATATGTATATGTGGCCTTGTGGATCATGCAACAAGCTGTTTTCTCCTTCAATTAAGAAATGCTTTCTGCCAAGATAAATGGTATCTCCTTCTGTTAGCTTATAAAGCTCATTGAATATAGATTTATTGAGTCATTCACCTTTATCAGAAATAAGAAGTGGAGTATCTAGCTCCATACTTCTGATCTGCTCCAGCAGGATTACCAGAACTCCTTTATTATCTTGATCTATGCCGATAGTGTGATCTTCTTGTCTAGAGAGTGCATTGGCCTTGCCCATGGTAGCTCCAGGGTTATGTATCTATTTCAGATTAAATCTGGATAAATATTGCACCCATTGGGCCTGTTGGCAATTGAGATCTTGTCTTGTCTGATACCACTGAAGGTTTTGATGATCATTCCAAACTTCCACAGGAAATTTAGCTCCTTCGAGATAATGTCTCCATTCCTCCAGTGATTATATGACTGAGAGCATCTCCTTGTCTGAGATGGGATAATTCCATTCTGTGGGTTGCATGCTATGAGAAGCATAAGCAACGGGATGCCATTTGTCTTCTTTCTTTACTGAGAGCACTGCTCCCATGGCGTAATCCGATGCATCTGCTTCTAAATGGAATTCGCAATCAATATCCAGATAAGCTAAAATGGAGGTGGATATGAAAGCATTCTTAAGTGTTTCAAACACTTCTTGCTGAGCTAAGCCCCATTCAAATGAGACTTCTTTTTTCAATAGATTGTTAAGTGGTCTTGCCACTTGGGAAAAATCAGAAATGAAGTGGTGATAAAAGTTAGCAAGTCCTAAAAAGCTCCTAACTCCTTGAACGTTTGAGGGAACAGGCCATTGAGTTATGGCCTCAACCTTCTTTGGATCCATAGAAATGCCGTTCTTTCCCACAATCATGCCAAGAAAATCTACTTCTGTGATACAAAAGCAGTATTTGGGGGCTTTTACAAAAAGATCGTTCTCTTTTAGTCTTCTGAGGACTTCCAGCACAATTCAATTGTGTTCTGCTTAATCTTCTGTTTTTGTAAATATTAAGAGGTCGTCAATGTAGACCACTACCATGTCATCCATATTAGCAAAGATTTCATTCATCATGGCCTGGAATGTGGTGGGGGAATTGCATAATCCAAAATACATCACGAGGAGTTCATATGCTCCTCAAAAGCATACAAAAGTGGCTTTCCATTTGTCTCCCTCTTTGATGTGGACATTGTTGTATTCCCATCTTAGGTCCATCTTTGTAAATAATTTTGCATCTTTTAGCTTGTCTACAAGCTGTGAAATCAATGGCAAAGGATAATTGTTTTTGATGGTGTGTTCATTCAGATATTGGTAATCCTGTACCATCCATTTACCACCATCCTTCTTCAGAATAAAGAACACTGGAGAGGTTTGTGGGGATTTCGATGGATGAATATAGCCTTTCTGCATTGTTCATTCAGGAACGCTGTGACTTCTTTCTGTTTGTTGATCAAAAGAGGAATAATTCTTCCTTTGTGGGGTTTGAAATCATCTTACAATTCAATTGCATGGTCCCACAGTTTACATAAGGGCATTCTTTTGGAATCTTTCTTTGAAAATACTGTGAGGTAATCGTGGTATTCAATAGGCACTAATTCCTCTGGTGGGGTTTCTTTAGGCTGAACCTGTTCCAGCACTTTTTGAGTATCGTTGTTCTTTTCCAGGGTATGAATCCAATGGTATACCTGATATGTCTGCTTGTGCTGTTCTTTTTGCAATGCCTGTAAAAACTTGAATGGGGTAGAATCACCTTGTTGGAGATTCTGACAATGCTGGGGACATCTTGTCAATCTAACCTTTCTGGTTGTCCAATCTATTTCTGGGTTGTGGTGCTGTAACCACTCATATCCCAGAATAAATTCAAACTTTCCCAGATCAGTGACCTCAGCTGTCAGTTTCTCACAATGACTGTCATATTCCATTACAAGCTGACAGTTATGTGTTATTTTTCCAGCAGCATTCAGGGTTCCATCAGCATTATATACTAGAATGGGTCTTCTTAAAGGGAGTGAAGACACTGGACAAATTGCTGGTCGATGAAAACAGCATTTGCTCCAGAATCTAGGAGGGTGAATGTTTTTATAAAAGGGATGTTTATTTTTGGGGTTATCTTGATTGGGAGGACTATATTCTTTTTGGGGTTAATCATTCTTAGGAAATGAAATTCCTCCAGATCTTCTTTTCTTGTTTCAGGTAGTAAACCATCGAGATCTGACTTGGTTAGTTCTGGATACATAGTCCTAACGTCATGTCAAGTCTATTCTTTTGATGGGATCAGAGTCGTTATGCTCCGTATCTCCACCACTTCTGGGAATACAATATTTTTTTCGTTTTTCAAATGCAAATCAAGCACCAGTGTTTCATCCCAGCTGAGCTCATCATCTAGATGAGACCTGCATGACAGCAGAGAATTGTTTTCTTCTACGTTTAAGATTTCATATTTATTATGGCTTCCCACATGCCCAGATATAGTGGGTTGCCTCAAGCTTTTTCCAATTTGGAGGCTATGTTTTCATAATCCTTGAACCAGGCATGTGCCTCTTCAAAGGACATGCCTGCTACCAATCGGCTCCAATTCCATCCTTTACCCTTGTCCTTTGGTGGACTCTTAGGTACAGGGGATGAGCTACGGCTCATTTCTCAGATATTTCTAGATGCCTTTTGAGTAGGGCACCAGATAGTGTGACCTCTGCCAAGGAATTTGCATTTGTTGCATGCCTTCTTTGGTTTCAGGCATTTGGTGGTGACATGCAGTCCTTCACAATTGAAACATTTAAGGGGTCCTCGGCCCTTTTGACCTTGCCCCTTCTGGACAGCATCTACGTCCATCGCATTTGGATCTCTTGGCTGAGAGATGTGATCAGCTGTTCCTCTTTTGATGAAGCCAAGTAGCTTGTGGCGTTCACCATATTCTTTCACCTTCTTCATAAATGTTGCTACATCGTTGTAGCATCTGTCCCTCAGAAATAGGTACTTGACCATATCCTGGTTCATATTTTGTTCTAAAATTTGAAGAAGTCTATCTCCATCATATTCTGCTTGTGCCAAGTAGTTTTCCATCTTGACAAAGTATTGTGAGACCATCATCTTGTCTCCTTGTTTCAGATTTTCAAGTTGGCAGTGAGCCCACTCTTTTTCATTTGTCAACCGGAAGTGAAGTTCTATTAACTTTTTAAACTCCAGCCAATCCATTTCATCCCCTTTTAAAATCTTGATCAGATATGCCTGGGCAAAGGCCCTGGCATCTCCTTTTGTCATTTGTGAGAGCACTGCTTTTACTCCCACTACTCCTCCTAGTACAGCAATGTTTTCATCTCGCCATACTTGGACTTTCGTCCACCATTCTTCAAATTTTCAGCTCCTAGTGCCATTGTATTCTTCAGGGTCTGCAATAATTTTAGTGATACAAGCTCCTCATCCTCCGCCAGCCTTCACTTGTTCTTCCATTTGCTTGAGCTCCTCTCTCATTCATTGATTGTCCCTTACAACACTCAACATTGCTTGGGCTTGGTCTTCCAAATAGGCCTTAAGATGAATGCCTAATTGGGCATAATTGTTATTGGAGGAGCTGGAGAGGGCATCAAGAGTGTTGATTAAATCAGTGGGAAGAGACATGTTTATTTAATATTTGTAGCTTTTTTGTGGGAGGTTGCAGAGCTGTACTCTGCTAGGTCCTTCTCTAGCTATCTCTTTGTCATAAGTTCACCTACTTCTTTTCTTAGGCTAAACTGGAGCTTCTTTGAATTCGTACTCAGACCACCCTTCTGACCTTCTTCTCTTCAGTAGGTTAAAAGTCTGACTATAAAAATTGGTCTGTACTGTCGAAGCTATAGCAAAGAATCTCCTCTCTTCTTCTAAGGGCAGCTGATGCAGTGAGGATCAACCTTCATCTATGATGCTTGGTCTGGGGCTGCAATCATTCAGGTCTGGGGTAGAAGAAAGGAGGTCTGGGCTGTCTCAGTTGGAGTCTGGTTTCGTATGGTCTGATAGAGTAAGGGGGACGACTATGTCCTCTTCCTTCTCTTTGGTGATCAGAGATGTACTCTCTTCAAATCCAATCTCTAATCTCAGCTCTCCTTCAACCATATCTCTCACAATCGAGTCCTGATGGAGGTGGCCAAATAAAGAACCTTCTAACTCTCTTAAGAAGGCTTTGGCAGAAGAGAGTGATGCGTTCCCACCCTCTGGGTCCTGTGTGGCCAGTTCTGGCCCTTCTCTCAGTGATCTGCATGAAGTCCTGACGATGAAGGGACACAGGGAGTGATGGAACTGGATGGGCACTGGCATTGGTTAGTACCCTTTCTATAGTAGAGGTTGTCACTAGAGGAGAGTCTAGTCTAATGAAACAATCAAGAACAACTTGAACTTGGAGATGAAGTCTACTACAACTATCTTAGTAAAAAGAAAGGGAAGAGAATACTAACATGTTCTGTTAAGGAAAGAGTAACCTTGAGGGGTGCTTAGTAGTCAAGTTCTGGGAAAACACCAAGAGATTAGACTGGGAATCAACCCAGCTTTGCCCTTGGGTATATATACTACTATCTATTTGTATATGTTTGACTAACCCTAATATCTGATTAGGATAGCTGAGTTCCAATTTATGATGAAGTCTGTGTCCATGTCTATGCCATCCAATGGCAATAAAGGCGTACCACAGCCTCTAGGGCTGAGGGGAATGGAAATGAAAAGAAGTTTGATACTGTGGGTGACAGATTAAATAGAAGAGAAGCTGCAGCAGCAGTAATTAAGTGGGCTGTGCCATAGCCATGCACTGCATAGGAATGAAAAGAATCTCAACAGAGATTAAAGAAGGGCACTGGCAAGGCAGTTAGAAGATCAGAAGACATGGTGATTACCATGTGAAAGGTTAGTCAAATAGAGATAGATCTGATCAGGAAGAAGAGCAGAAGATAAGCTCTGATCAGATAAGATAAAAGAAAAAGATAAGATTAAGGAAAAAGTTCACACTAAGTCCGTTGATGAAGAGTCTACCAGAGACCATATATGAGATGGCAAGGATCATCACAGGTAGTGTGTCCAGATTGCTTGCAGAACAGGCAGAGACCTTGGTGAAGGCGGCACTGGCGCTCCTTAGGGAGAAGCTTGCCGTTCTTGCCCAACTTGGTGGAGATGCTATTGGCATTGTTAGCATCTCTATTCTTAGGTGAGTTCTTACCACCTCCGGAGGGTCTGGAGGGTGAGGAGTTAGATCCCTTGGACTTGGATTCATCCTTGGGCTTGTTGGAGGTGCTGGAGTTATTTGTCGATGAGGCAGATTTGTTATTGGAGTGGCCTCTAGAGTTTGAGCCACTCAGCTTGGTTGCTTGGGAGATTTCCTTCTTTCACTCCCAATACCGATGGTCTATCCTTTGGGCCATCTTGTGGAGTTCAGCAAGGGTGTTGGGCTTGCCAAGACAAGAGACCTCATCCTTGATCTGGTTCAGAAGTCCCATATAGAAACTCTAGTGGAGCACACCATGGCTCCAATTCTGGACCTGGCTTGCCAGGTGATTCCACTCAACGATATACCTAGTGATACGTTGTGAGTTCTTTATCTGCAATTGCTCAAGTTGAGCTTCTGCATCAGCAACAGGGTCATGGGGTCTGAAGTTGGACTATAGTTTATATAAAAACATCTGCCAGTCATCCATCCACTTTGGCCGGAGATGCAGGGGTTCGGTCCCAAGCAAATCCAGTTCAAAATAATCTAGGGCTATGCTCTTGAGATATGATTGTGCAAATGTTACCTTAATCCTATTGGTACGATAGATCCTTGGATTCGCTTGAAAGTTCAGTTTGCACTGAATGACAAAAGGCTGGAGCTTCTTGGGATCCGTTTCATCGAATGGATCTGGCTCTTGGACCTTTGCTTTCAGGATATCAGAGTTGTTGTTATGTCTGAGGGCCATTCTTGTCATGTTCTGGATCACATTAGCAAGCTATGCAAATGGTTCATAAGCTAGCAGTATGTGATTGAGATCGTTATCTTTAGATTCAGAGGACAGATCATCATTAGGTTGATCATCAGGCAGGTTATTGTCCGGATCATCACCACTGTCACTGTCATCACCACCATCACTGGGGTCCAGGGATGGAGGACCGCCAGCACCACCAGAGGGTCCTTATGAGCCATCTATCTTGGGTGCTGAACAAATCGACGACCGGAAGTGAGACCAGTCACCAGCCAACTCCTGAAAATGAGGAGATGGCAGAGATTGTTCTGAAGGCAGTGCTGTCAGATGGGAGTTATGTCCGAAAATACCAGAAATCAAGGGGATGTGGCCACAAGCGGTGAAGCTGACATATTCACCAGGAATACTATGGGGACTACTGAAGGTAGCCATGGTTCTGGAGCAAGTATTATAAGTATGGGTATGAGACATGAGGTCTTGAGGACTAGAACAAGGTGTGAGTATAAATATACTGTCAAGTCTGGTCCCTCCCGGGTATTACTCCAGATAAGTCCGAGCTAGTGGGGCAGAGGTTTAGAGGTTAGTACAGAGGTGGACCAAAGTCTGGATGGAGATAGTAACAGGTGGACTTAGAAGTGTGAGGACTTAGTGCAGGATGTATGTGTTGTGCTCTTGCTCTAGTCCAGTCCTCATTGAGATAGAGGTAAGGAGGAGAACAGGGAGAAGGAGACTGGAGGAGGTGGAGGAAACTTAGTCGATATTTGTACTGAGAAGAGTACAGCAGAATTGTACAGAATATATATACTACTGAGAAACACCACTAGAATGGAGCACATAGTATGGAGTCCAGTAATACGAAGTCTGGAGCTATGACCGGTGTTAGCAGTCACCGGAGCTATGCTCCATAATGAACCCTAAGTGTTGGAGAATGGAGACTGTGGAACTAATACTAAAGGAGATGTAAGATAAGGAAAACAAGGAGTACTATAATGAATGAAGTCTGGAGGTGAGAAACACCTTCCTGAGTAGATCGTGCCAGAGTTGCACTGCACTGACTGGAGTTGAAGTCTGGGATATGACAGCCTCCCACAAGGAGCATGTCCGGGAGATACTCTGTCATCTCTGCAAGCATGGACTTTACACCAAATCAGAGAAATGCAAATTCCATACCAACTCCACTGAGTATCTTAGATATCAGCTCTTTCCCTCTGGACTTACCATGTCTCTGGAGAAAGTTAAAGCTATCCAGGACTGGCCTGAGCCTCAGAAAGTCAAGAATGTCCAGTCCTTCTTAGGTTTCACAAATTTCTATAGGCATTTCATCAACAACTACTCTAATATTGTCATTCCTTTAATTCAACTCACATAGAAAGGTATTCTGTGGCACTTCTCCAACAACTATTGCTCTGCCTTCCAGGCACTCAAGAACGCCTTCACCTCTGCTCTGATCCTCACCTATTGGATTCCAGACACTCCAATCATAGTAAAGATCAACACCTCCAATTATATGATCACTGGTATTCTTTCTATCTGTTGTAGAAATGAGAAAATCTGGCTGGTTGTCTATTACTCTCAGACACTCCACTTTCTGGAGTTAAACTATGACATCCATGATAAGAAGCTACTTGCCATTCATGAAGCATTCTAGACTTGGCAACATTACCTTGAAGGGTCTGGTACTCCAATTGATGTTGTTACCGATCATAAGAATTTGAAGTACTTTGCCATAACTAAACTCCTGACCCACTGACAAGCCCAGTGGTTGGAGTTTCTTTCACAATTTAACATGATTGTTTGTTTCTGCCCCAGACACCTTGGAGCGAAGCCTAATGTTCTCACTAGATGCTGGGACATCTATCCCAAAGAGGGAGATAAGGACTACACTCACATCAACCCCCACAATTTCTGCCCAATATTCATGCAGGAACAGCTTGCTGCATCTTTATAGACCACCTATCTCATAGCTCTGGTTCTCCAGGCCTATGATGATCCTTGCCATCTTGTATATGGTCTTTAATAGACTCTTTATTGTAATAGACTTAGCATATACTTTTTCTTTGATCTTATCTTATTGTTTTATGACTAATCTGATTGAGCTTATCTTCTCCTCTTCTTCCTAATCAGATCTAAACCCTTTTGGCTATTCTTTGCCATGGTTATTACCATGTCCTTCTGATCTTCTACCACATAATTCTTTTCATTTCCATGCTGTGCATGGCTATGGCATAGCCCACTTAATTACCATTACTATGGCTTTGCTTCCATTTGATCTGCCACCTGCAGTATCAAATGTGTTAGTCATTTCCACTCCCCTCAGCTCTAGAGGCTGTAGTATGCCTTTATTGCTATTGAATAGCTACAACATGGACTCTTACCTTAGCACTGAGTGCATAGCATATATTCTAATTAGATATTAGAGTTAGCAATACATGTACAAACAAGTAGAGTAGTATATAAACTCCAAGAACAATGCTGGATAGATCCCTAGTCTAGTCTCTTGGTCTTCTCCAGAACTCAACTATTAAGCCTCAAGCACCTCCTTAAACTCTCTACTAACCATAGTGAGTTAGTACTTCCTTTAATCTTTTAGCTGATAGTTTGTAGTAGAGCCAGTTCAGTTTCTTCATAGGGGTTCTGCTGTTTCATTAGACTAGACTCTATTCTCTTCTAGTGACCCCCTCTACTACAGAAGCACCAGTACTAATGAGTGCTAGTGTCCATCCAGTTCCACCACTCCCTTCATCCCTTTATTGTTGGTCACCAACAGGTAGAACTGAGAGAAGAGCAAGAACTGGCCACACAGGATCCAGAGGGTGGAAACAATTCATTATCTCCTATTGAAGTCTTCTTGAGAGAACTAAAAGGTTCTTTATTCAGCCTCCCCTATCAGGACTTGATCATGAAAGATACAATCACAGGAGATCTGAGAGGAGAGATTAGCTTTGAAGAAGACACATCACTGATTACCAAAACAAAGAACAAGGAAATAGTTGTCCCTCTTTTACTATCTGCTCCTATAAAGTTAGAGAGAGAGTCAGTGTGACGATCCTTGCCGTCTCATATACGGTCTCTGGTAGACTCTTTGTCAATGGACTTAGCATGAACTTTTTCTTTGATCTAATCTTTTCTTTTTTATCTTATCTGATCAGAGCTTATCTTCTGCTCTTCTTTCTGATCAGATCTATCTCCATTTGGCTAATCTTTCACATGATAATCACTGTGTCTTCTGATCTTCTAACTGCCTTGCCAGTGCCCTTCTTTAATCTCCATTGAGATTCTTTTCATTTCCAAACAGTGCATGGCTGTGGCACAGCCCACTTAATTACCGCTACTGCGGCTTCTCTTCTATTTGATCTACCACCCACAGTATCAAACTTCTTTTCATTTCCATTCCCCTCAGCCCTAGAGGCTGTGATACGCCTTTATCACCATTGGATGGCATAGACATGGACACAGACTTCACCATAGATTGGAACTCAGCTATCCTAATCAGGTATTAGGGTTAAGCAAACATGTACAAATAGATAGTAGTATATAAGACCAAGGGCAAAGCTGGGTTGATCTCTAGTCTAGTCTCTTGGAGATTCCCCAAAACTCAACTACTAAGCATCCCTCAAGGCTACTCTTTCCTTAACAGAATGAGTTAGTATTTCTTTCCCTTTTCTTTTACTAAGATAGTGGTAGTAGACTTTGCCTTCAAAGTTTAAGAAGTTCTTTGGTTGTTTCATTAGACTAGACTCCCATCTAGTGATGACCTCTACTACAAACAGGGTACTAATGAACACTAGTGCCCATTCAGTTCCATCACTTTCTGTGTTCCTTCATCGTTGGGACTTCCCACAGATCACCGAGAGAAGGGCCAGAGCCAGCCACACAGGTCCTGGAGACTGGAAACGAATCTCTGTCTCCTGCCAAAGCCTTCTTAAGAGAGTTAGAAGGTTCTTTATTCAGCCACCTCCATCAGGGCTCGATCGTGAGAGATACAGTCAAAGGAGAGCTAAGATTAGAGATTGGATTTGAAGAGAGTACATCTCTGATCACCAAAGAGAAGGAAGAGGGCATAGTTGTCCCCCTTACACTATTAGACCTTACGAAACCCAACCCAGACCAAGACAGCCCAGACCTCCTCCTTCCTCCTACCCCTGATCCGAATGACTGCAGCCCTGGACCAAGCATTGTAGATGAAGGTTGGTCCTCACTGCATTAGCTGCCCTCAGAAGAAGAGAGGGGATTCTTCGCTATAGCTTCGACAGTACAGGCCAATTTTTATAGTCGGACTTTTAACCTACCAAAGAGAAGACAGTCAGAAGGGTGGTCTGAGTACAAATTTAAAGAAGCTCCAGTTTGGCCTAAGAAAAGAAGTAGGCAAGCTTACAACAAAGAAATCGCTAGAGAAGGACCTAGCAGACTCCAACTCTGAAACCTCCCACGAAAATCATACAAATATTAGATAAACATGTTTCTTTCTACCGATTTAATCAATACCCTTGATGTGCTCTCTAACTCCTCCAACAACAATTATGCTCAATTAGGTATTCATCTTAAGGCCCACTTGGAAGATCAAGCCCAAGCAATGCTGAGCATTGTAAGGAACAATCAGCGAATGAGAGAGGAGCTCGAACAAATGGAAGATCAAGTAAAAGCAGGAGGCGGGCACGGAGCCCAAAAATTATCACAGACCCTGGAGAATACAACGGCACCAGGGGTCAAAAATTTGAAGAGTGGTGGACAAAAGTCCAAGTATGGTGAGATGAAAACATTGCTATACTTGGCAGAGTAGTGGGAGTAAAAGCAGTGCTCTCGCAAATGACGAAAGAAGATGCCAGAGCCTTTGCTTGGGCACATTTAATCAAAATTTTGAAAGGCGACAAGACTGATTGGCTAGAGTTTAAAAAGTTAATAGAACTCTACTTCCAGCTAACCAATGAAAAAGAGTGGGCTTGTCACCAACTCAAAAACCTAAAACAAGAAGATAAGATGACAGTCTCCCAATACTTTGTCAAGATGGAAAATTACTTGGCACAAGCAGAATATGATAGAGACAGACTTCTCCAAATCTTAGAAAGAAATATGAACCAGGAAATGGTCAAGTACCTATTCCTGTGAGATAGTCACTACACCGATGTAGCAACATTCATGAAGAAAGTAAAGGAATATGGTGAACACCATGAACTACTAGGCTTCATCAAAAGAGGAACGGCTGATCGCATCTCTCAGCCAAGAGATCCTAATGCAATGGATGTAGATGACATTCAAAAGGGGCAAGGCCAAAGGGGCCAAGGACCCCTGAAATGTTTCAATTGTGAGGGACCGCATGTTGCAGCCAAATGTCCAAAACCAAAGAAAGCATGCAAAAAGTGCAAGTTCCTTGGTGGAGGCCACACAATCTGGTGTCCCACTCAGAAGGCATCCAGAAATATCTGAGAAATGAGCCAAAGCTCATCTCCTGTGCCTAAGAGTCCACCAAAGGACACAGGCAAAGGAAGGGATTGGAGCAGGTCAGTTGCAGGCATGTCCTTTGATGAGGCATGTGCCTGGTTCAAGGATTATGAAAACATTGCCTCCAAGTTGGGAAAAGCTTAGGGCAACCCACTAAATCTGAACACGTGGGAAGCCAAAACAGATACAAAATCCTAAATGTGGAAGAAGACAATTCTCTGCCATCATGCAGGTCTCATCTAGATGATGAGCTCGGCCGGGATGAAACACTGGTGCTTGATTCACATTTGAAAAATGAAAAAAATATTTTATTTCCAGAAGTGGTGGAGATTAGGAGCATGACGACTCCGATACCATCAAAAGAACAAAAAAGACATGATGTCAGAACTATGTATCCGAGACTGACCAAGTTAGATCTCAATGAATTGTTACCTGAAACAAAAAAAGAAGATCTGGAGGAATTTCATTTCCTAAGAACCATTAACCCAAAGAAGGATATAGTCCTCCTGATCAAGATAACCCCAAAAATAAATATTTCTTTCACCAAAACATCCGCTCTCCTAGACTTTGGAGCAAATGCTGTCTTTATCGACCAGCAATTTGCCCAGCATCTTCACCTCCCTTTAACCCCTCTTAGAAGACCTATTCCAGTGTATAATGCCGATGGAACCTTAAATGCTGCTGGAAGAATAATGCATAACTGTCAGCTTGTTATGGAATATGACGGTCATCATGAGAAACTGACAGCTGAGGTCACCGACCTGAGAAAGTTTGAGTTCATTCTGGGATATGAATGGTTACAGCGCCACAACCCAGAATAGACTGGACAACTGGGAAGGTTCAATTGATGAGATGTCCCCAGCATTGTCAGAATCTCCAACAAGGTGATTCCACCCCAAGCAAGTTTTTACAGGCATTGCAGAAAGAACAGCGCAAGCAGTCATATCAGATATACCATTGGATACATTCACTGGAAAGAAGCAATGATACCCAAAAGGTGCTTGAAAGGGTTCAGCCTAAAGAAACCCCACCAAAGGAATTAGTGCCTATAGAGTATCACAATTACCTCACAGTCTTTTCAAAGAAAGATTCCAAGAGAATGCCCTTATGCAAGCCATGGGACCACACAATTGAATTGCAAGATGATTTCAAACCCTGCAAAGGAAGAATTATTCCTCTTTCGATCGACGAACAAGAAGAAGTTACTGCGTTCCTAGATGAACAAATGCAGAAAGGATACATTCGCCCATTAAAATCTCTGCAAACATCCCCTGTATTCTTTATCCCAAAAAAGGATGGTGGCAAATGAATGGTATAGGATTACCGATATTTGAATGAACACACCATTAAGAACAATTACCCTTTGCCTTTGATTTCACAGCTTGTTGACAAGTTAAAAGACGCTAAATTATTTACAAAAATGGACCTAAGATGGGGATACAACAAGGTCTGCATCAAAGAGCATGATGAATGGAAAGCTGCTTTCATATGCTTCTGTGGAGCATATGAACTCCTCATGATGTACTTTGAATTATGCAACTCCTCCGCCACATTCCAAGCAATGATGAATGCAATCTTTGCCAACATGAATGACATGGTAGTGGTCTATATAGATGATTTATTAATATTTATGAAAACAGAAAACCAAGTGGAACATGATAGAATTATGCTGGAAGTCCTACAACGACTAAAAGAGAACAACCTCTTTGTGAAAGCCCCCAAATGCCGCTTTCATGTTACAGAAGTAGATTTTCTTGGTATGATTGTGGGAAAGAACAGCATTTCTATGGATCCAAAGAAGGTTGAGGCCATAACTCAATGGCCTGTTCCCTCAAACATCTGAGGAGTTAGGAGCTTTTTATGTCTCGCTAACTTCTATTGCCGCTTTATTTCCAATTTTTCTCAAGTGGCTAAACCACTTAACAATCTTTTGAAGAAAGAAGTCTCATTTGAATGGGGCTTAGCACAACAAGAAGCGTTTGAGACGCTTAAGAATGCTTTCATATCCACCCCTGTTTTAGCCTATCTGGATATAGATTGCAAATTCTGTTTAGAAGCCAATGCTTCAGATTATGCCACAGGAGCAGTGCTCTTAATTAAGAAAGAAGACAAGTGGCACCCTGTAGCATATGCTTCTCATAGTATGCAGCCAGCAGAATGGAATTATCCCATCTTGGATAAGGAGATGCTCTCTATCATTAGATCACTGGAGGAATGGAGACATTATCTTGAAGGAGCTAGATTTTCTGTGGAAATCTGGAATGATCATCAGAACCTTCAGTGGTATTAGATGAGACAAGATCTCAATCACTGCCAGGCACAATGGGCACAATATTTATCCCAATTTAACCTAAAATGGATTCATAAGCCTGGAGCTACCATGGACAAGGCTGATGCACTCTCTAGACGAGAAGATCACACTATCAGCATAGAAAAAGACAATAAAGGAGTACTGGTAATTCCACCGGAGCAGATCAGAAGTATGGAGCTAGATACTCTACTTCTTATCTCCGATGAAGGTGAATGACTCAATAAATCTATATTCAATGAGCTTTGTAAGCTAACAGAAGGAGATACCATCTATCTAGGCAGGAAGCATTTCTTAATCAAAGGAGAAGATGGCCTGTTGCATGATCCGCAAGGTTGAATATACGTACCAGATGCTGCCCTGATCAAGATGAATATTCTTAGGTTATTCCATGATTCCCCAATGGCTGGCCATGCCGGTTACCAGAAGACATTGGAGTTGATCTCTAGATTTTATTGGTGGCCAGGAGTCACCACATTTGTCAAAGATTATGTGAGCCGTTGTGACAAGTGCCAATGGTTCAAAGGAACCAATAAACCCCCGAGTGGTCTTCTGGTACTGCTCACTACCCCTGATACTCCTTGAAGCCACATTTCAGCTGACTTCATTATCAATTTACCTAAATCCTGCACTTTCAATGCTATTCTCACGGTTGTCAATCGTTTCTCCAAGGAAGTAGAACTTATTCCATGCACCAAGCAGTGCAGTGCCCTGGATATGGCATGTTTATTTTTGAACCACATCTGGAAGCATCATGGCCTTCCATCTTCCATTGTATCGGATTGAGGTCTGTAGTTTGCTGTGCAAGTAATGACTGAGATCAACAAATCTTTATCTATTGAAACCAAGCTCAGCACAGCATTCCATCCTCAGATGGATGGCCAGTCTGAGATCATTAATAAAGAAGTTCAGAAGTTTTTGAGAATCTTTTGTTCTGAAAAGCAAGATAAATGGGTTGATTGGCTTGCCTTGGCCCAGTTTTCAATTAATTCCAAACAACACACTTTGATGAAGAAAACCCCTTTTGAGATCATGCAATCATATAATCCATGCATGGGAATTGAACCCCCAAAGACTGATAAAGCCCCCACTGCAGTAAGATTTGCAGAAGACATGGCTGCCACTTTTGATTAAGTGAAGCAGAACATGAAGGCTGTGCAAGCGCACCAAAAGAAATATGCAGATCAATCCCACAGCACTCCCCCTGATTACACTGTGGGCCAACAAGTTTGGTTATCCACAGAAAACCTTAGATTGATGCATGCTTCAAAAAAACTTTCTGAAAGATGGCTCGGACCATACACAATTACAAAATTAATCAGAACTAATGCACTTGAACTGAAACTTCCCCACTCTATGTGCATTCACCCAGTTGTGAATATCTCTCGAATCAAACCTTACAAGGAATGTCTTGAAGGCCAGCCAGTTGACCAGCCCAGTCCTGTTAAGGTCACTGAGGACAGAGATAACGAGTGGGAAGTTGACTATATAGTGGACAGCAGGTATTGGCTATGCCGACTGGAATACCTGGTACATTGAAAAGTGTCATATCCTGGACTTCAACTCCGGTCAGCGCAGCATAACTCCAGCACAATCTACTCAGGAAGGCGTTCCTCACCTCTGGACTTTGTTCATTATAGTACCCCTTGTTCTTCTTATCTTACATCTCCTTTAGTATTAGTTCCACAGTCTCCATTCTCCATCACTTAGAGTTCATTATGGAGCATAGCTTCAGTGACTGCTAACACCAGTCACAGCTCTGAACTTTGTATTACCAGACTCCGTCCTATGCGCTCCATTCTAGTGGAGTTTTTCAGTAGTATATATATTCTGTACAATTCTGCTGTACTCTCCTTAGTATGAATATTGATTAAATTTCCTCCACTTTCTGTATCCTCTTCCTTAACTCTGTCTCAACGAGGACTGGACTAGAGCAAGAGCATGACACATACATCCTGCGCTAAGTCCTCACACTCCTAAGTCCATCTGTTACTATCCCCATCCGGACTTCAGTCCACCTCTGTACTAACCTCTGAACCTCTACCCCACTAGCTCGGACTTATTTGGAGTAACATTCCGGAGGGACCAGACTTGACAGAAAGAATACGATGAAACTGAAAGAACTTGGGAGCCACACTTCAATCTTACCAATGCCAAAGAGGCAATCTCCAATTTTTACAAGGCCCACCCTTCCACACCCTGGGCCCTCATGATTGATCCTGAACAGTTTCTCTTCCTTTTCCACAAATGTCCCAAGAATGTCACTGAGGTTCCAACTCATCATCTCCCCTTTGATCATTTGGACAATGATCTTTAGAGGGGGGTAGTGTGACGATCCTTGCCGTCTCATATACAGTCTCTGGTAGACTCTTTGTCAATGGACTTAGCATGAACTTTTTCTTTGATCTAATCTTTTCTTTTTTATCTTATCTGATCAGAGCTTATCTTCTGCTCTTCTTCCTGATCAGATCTATCTCCATTTGGCTAATCTTTCACATGGTAATCACCATGTTTTCTGATCTTCTAACTGCCTTACCAGCGCCCTTCTTTAATCTCCATTGAGATTCTTTTCATTTCCAAGCAGTGCATGGCTGTGGCATAGCCCACTTAATTACCGCTACTGTGGCTTCTCTTCTATTTGATCTGCCACCCACAGTATCAAACTTCTTTTCATTTCCGTTCTCCTCAGCTCTAGAGGCTGTGGTATGCCTTTATTGCCATTGGATGGCATAGACATAGACACAGACTTCACCATAGATTGGAACTCAGCTATCCTAATCAGGTATTAGGGTTAAGCAAACATGTACAAATAGATAGTAGTATATAAGACCAAGGGCAAAGCTGGGTTGATCCCCAGTCTAGTCTCTTGGAGATTCCCCAAAACTCAACTACTAAGCATCCCTCAAGGCTACTCTTTCCTTAACAGAATGAGTTAGTATTTCTTTCCCTTTTCTTTTACTAAGATAGTGGTAGTAGACTTTGCCTTCAAAGTTCAAGAAGTTCTTTGGTTGTTTCAGTCAGAGTCCCCTGACCTCCTCCATCTGCCTACCCCTACCCAAGATCCAAATGATTGCAGCCTAGGACTGAGCATTATAGACATTACAGATCAGTCACCTCTGCATTGGCTGCCCTCAGAAGAAGAGAGAGGATTTTATGCTTTAGCCTTGATGGTTCAGGCAAATTTCTATAGCCAAACCTTTAATTTACCCAAAAGAAGACTATCAGAAGGGTGGTCTGAATATGAGTTCAAAGAAGCCCCTGCACTGCTGCTGCTAAGAAAAAGACAAAGGTACCAATATTAGCAGAAGATAAAATGGGGAATAGAAAGAGGCAGTAGGATTAGATTAAGGAACCTCCCTCAGTGCTCTTACAAATATTGAATGCAATCATTTGTCATTGTGCTTATCTTCTGCCTGATCTTTTACATTATCACCATCTATTTCCTTAAGTGGATTGCCAAGTATGCAATAGATTCCCAAGTCCTGATTCTCTTTGTAGGAAACCACTCAAGGACTTTTCATACACCCTACTCTGCATTTGTAGGCATAGTCCCTGCTACCCATGCCACCTCAGACAGTTGGATCTTTGGAGAAGGACTCCAACATCACTGCCACAACTGTTAGATGATTTCTAAGTTCAAACTCATCTTAGCAACACTTATAGGAATTTTTCTAGTAACCACTACAGTCCTTTGCTGGATAATCAAGCAAGTTGTTGAACACAATGCCCCCATACTTGCTGTAGTACATATTTACAAAACCAAAGAAAACCCCTTTGGAATAAGCTGCAGAATAGTCAGCCCCACCAAAGTCTCCAGAGACAATTGGAGATACTATGGAGGTTGGTATAATGACAATGACTAGCACATTCCCCATTTGGTTAGATTTGAAGAAGACAATAATGCCACCATAGGTGTATTCAATTGAATCATTATGTCATTATCTGAACATCTTGCAAATGCGCTGGATACATTGGCCAGATCTTCCAAGAACAATTTATTCCAATTGGGAATTCATCTAAAAGATTATCTAAACATTCAAGGTGCAGCTTTAGAACAGATCTTACAAGAAAATCAAAAATTAAAACAAGATCTTGAGAAGATGGAAGAACAAGTCAAGGTTCCTGGAGGGTCTGCTCCACAGATCACCAAGGTAGTAGCAGATTCAGGAGAGTATGATGGAACACAAGAATGAAAGTTCAAAGAATAGTGGACAAAGGCCCAAGTGTGGAGACAAGAAAACATAGGAGCACTCCAAGAAGAAATCGGAGTTAAAGCCATCCTTTCACAAATGACAAAAGGGGATGCAGGAGCCTTTGCTAGAGCTCATCTGAACAAAATTCTAAAAGGGGATATAACAGATTGGCTAGAGTTTAAAAAGCTCATTGAGCTTTATTTCTGATTAACCAATGAAAAGAATAGGCTAGGCAACAGATCAAAAATCTAAAACAAACCAATAAAATGACCATAGCCTAATATCTTGTCAAGTTAGAAAATTACTTGGCACAAGCAGAATATGATGGAGATTGGATCTTACAGATCCTAGAAAGAAATATGAATCAGGACATGGTCAAGTATCTGTTCTTATGTGATGGTTGCTATACAGATTGCACTACCTTCATAACTAAGGTCAAAGAATACAGAGAATGCCAAGAACTTCTCAGCTTTATCTGATGGGGAATGGCAGATAGAATATCCCAACTCCAAAAAGATCCTAATGTCATGGACATAGATGCAGTACAAAAGGGACAAGTAAACAGATGGCCCCTTAAATGTTTCAATTGTAATGGCCCACACATTGCCACTAAATGCCCTAAACCCAAAAAGGCATGTGAAAAGTGCAAATTTCTTGGAGGAGGACATGCCAAGTGGTGTGCAACAGGACAGCCATCATGCAATATATGAGAAATGAGCCAGGATGACTTGCCTAATTCCAAGAGTCCACCCAAGAACAAGGGGAAGGGTAGAGACTGGAGCAAATCCATTGCAGGCATGGATTTCAATGAAGCTCATGCCTGATTTCAAGATTATGAAACAATCTCTTTCAAAAAGGGAAAAGATTAGGGCAACCCATTAAGTCTGGGAAGGTAGGAAGCCTGAACCCTTATGCTATTCTAAAAATAGAAGAAACTTTATCCTTGCTGTCATGTGGGTCTCATTTAGATAATGAGCTCAGCCAGAACAAAACACTGGTGCTTGATTTGCATATAACCAAATCAAAAAAAGTATTCCCAGAAATAGTGGAGATAAGGAGCATGGAAATGCCAGCTCCCACTTCCACAAATAAATGATAAGACATGTGAACCATGTATCCTAATCTATCAGAAACAGATCTAGATGAACTGTTATCTGAAATGAAGAAACTGGAGTTTCATTTCCTGAGAACAATTAATCCTAAGAAGGATATAGTTCTTCCAATCAAGATAACCTCAAAGATCAATATTCCCTTCACTAAAACCACTGCCCTCCTAGATTCTGGTACAAATACAATCTTTATTGATTTATCATTTGCATAGTGTCTTCAATTACTCTTAACCCCACTAAGACACCCAATTCCTGTGTATAATGCTGATGGAACCTTAAATGCTGCTGGAAAGATTATGCACAACTGTCAGCTTGTTATGAAATATGAAGGTCATTGTGAGAAATTGATAGCTGAGGTCACCAATTTGGGAAAGTTCAAATTTATTCTGGGATATGAGTGGTTACAGCACCACAACCTAGAAATAGATTGAACTACTAGAAAGGTTAGATTGACAAGATGTCCCCAGCACTGTCAAAATCTCCAACAAGGTGATTTCACCCCAAGCAAGTTTTTACAGAGCCTACAGAAAGAACAGCAAGACCAATTGTATCAGATATATTATTGGATCCATTGTCAAGAATGAAAACAGAAAAAGGATAAAGTATGAGAATGAGTACAACCAAAAGAAACTCCCTCTGAACAATTAGTCCCAAAAGAGTATTATGATTATCTCACAGTATTTTCAAAGAAGGATTTCAAGAGAATGCCTTTATGAAAGCCATGGGACCATGCTATAGATCTTCAGAAAGATTTTAAACCAAAAAAAGGACGAATTATTCCCCTTTTGATAGATGAATAGGAAGAAGTCACTGTGTTCCTAGATGAACAATTGCAGAAAGGCTCTATCCATCCATCAAAGTCCCTACAAATGTCACCAGTCTTCTTTGTACCAAAGAAAGATGGAGGAAAGAGAATGGTACAAGATTACCAGTACCTTAATGAAAAAAAAACCATCAAAAATAATTATCCATTACCCCTTATATCACAATTAGTTGATAAACTCAAAGACGCTAAATTATTCACCAAAATGGATCTAAGATGGGGATACAACAACATACGGATCAAGAAAGGTGATGAATGGAAAGCTGCCTTTATATGCTTCTAAGGAGCTTATGAACCCCTTGTGATGTATTTTGGATTATGCAATTCCCCTGCCACTTTCCAAGTGATGATGAATGAAATCTTCACAGATATGGATAATGTGGTAGTGGTCTATATTGATGACCTTCTTATATTCACGAAAACCAAAGATTGAGTAGAATATGATCAAATTGTGAAAGAAGTACTCCATAGACTAATGGAGAATGATCTCTTTGTGAAAGCCCCCAAATGTTGCTTTCGTGTCACAGAAGTAGATTTTCTTGGCATGATTGTGGGAAAGAATGGCATTTCTATGGACCCAAAGAAGGTTGAGGCCATAACTCAATGGTCCATTCCCTTGAATCTCAAAGGAGTAAGAAGCTTTCTAGGATTAGCCAACTTCTATTGACAATTCATTTCAAATTTCTCTAAAGTGGCTAGACCACTTAATGACTTACTAAAGAAGGAAACCCCTTTTGAGTGGGGGTCATTGCAACAACAAGTGTTCAAAATGCTAAAGAATGCTTTCATAACAGCCCTGGTTTTGACATATCCAGATATAAACTGTGAATTTCATTTAGAGGCTAACACTTCAGATTATGCCACAGGAGCAGTGCTCTTAATTAAGAAAGAAGACAAATGGCACCCTGTCACTTATACCTCACATAGCATGCAACCAGCCAAACAAAATTACCCTATCTCAGATAAAGAAATGCTTTTAGTAATACAAGCATTGGAGGAATGGAGACATTATCTTGAAGGAGCTAGATTTTCTGTGGAAGTCTGGAATAATCATTAGAATCTCCAATGATATCAAACAAGACAAGATCTTAATCGCTGACAAGCCAGATGGGTGCAATATCTATCTAGATTCAATTTGAAATGAATACACAAGCCAGGAGCTACAATGGGAAAGGCATATGCCCTTTCTAGACATAAAGATCACACCATTGGAATCAAGAATGATAACAAAGAAATTCTAGTAATTCTGCTGGAGCAGATTGGACAGATGGAGATAGACACTCCACTTCTCATCTCCAATGAAGGTGAACAACTCAATAAATCTATATTCAATAAGCTTTGTAAGCTTACAGAAGAAGAGACCATTCATCTTGGCAGAAAACACTTTTTACTTAAAGGAGAAGACAGCTTGCTGCATGATCCACAGGATCACATATACGTTCCAGATTTTGCCTTGTTAAAAATGGATATCCTATGATTATTCCATGACACTCTGATAGCCAGACATGCTGGTTATGAGAAGACATTGAAATTACTCACCCAACATTACTGGTGGCCAGAAGTTACCACTTTCATAAAAGAATATGTCACCAGGTGTGAACATTGTCAACAGTTTAAGGGAACCAATAAATCCCCTTCTGGATTATTAGTATCGTTACCAATCCCTAAAACCCCTTGGAGTCATATTTTTGCAGATTTCTTCACTGATCTTCCTAAATCCCACTTTTTCGATGCAATCCTAACAGTCATTGATCAATTCTTCAAGGAGGTAGAACTCATTCCTTGCATCAAGCAGTGCAGTGCCTTGGATATGGCACAATTATTTCTGAATCATGTATGGAAGCATCATGGTCTTCCATCTTCTATTGTTTCAGATT
>JBBPUB010000063.1:0-31902 GCA_038094415.1 Xerocomus alliaceus | reverse complement strand
AAGGCTTGTACAAAGCATGGTAACAACATATACAAACATAAATAATCAACCATATTCAGGTTGAGCATTGCTTATATCTTAAAAGGTAAAAATGTGTAATTAATAACTATAACACTAAGTATCTAGTAAATGTGCAATTAATAACTCTAATAGGGAAATCCATGTCCATTGAGACCTTGTTTCCATCAAAACAGAGTTCCATATTTATAATGCCTCAGAGGTAACAAAGCACTCTTTTTGCTACATTCTAGTGGTACTTTTTAGAAGTGAAACTAAAATGACTAAGCATTCTAACAGCATAGGATAGATCTGATTGTATTTCTAGCATGAGATATATAAGTGATCCTATGATGGTTAGGTAGAACACTATTTATAATCATCTCTAGTATGGTGGAGTTCTTTTTTAGATCAGTTGTAGAGAGTAAGAGATTGTGGAGCATTAGTGTTTGGCATGGAGCAGAGTTCATTATTCCTATGTGTTGAAGAACAGTTTCAGCATACTATGTTTGTGACAAGGAAATAATGTGAAGTTTTTAGTCATGATGAAGTTTAACTTTAAGGATAAATCTTGCTTTTCTAAGATTATACATTTTGAAGGTTGATGAAAGGGAGGCTTTTATGGAGTTCATAAAAGATTGGGTACTGATAGTGAGGAGGAGATCATCAACATAAACAACAAGAAAATAGACTTGTTCATTCTTCTGGATGACGTATAAGCATGTCTTTATATTTAAGCAAGTAAATCTGAGTTCTTCTAGTTTTTTATCTAAGGTTTTGTTCCATGTCTGCCCTGCTTGTTTTAATCTATATAGTGATTTTTAAAGTCTCTAGTAGTATTCAGTTTGTATTGGAATGCCTTCTGTAAGTAGAAGATACAACTCCTCTTCCAGCTCTTTGTTCAGGTATGTGGTTAAAACATTCATTTGGTTAAGTTTTAGATTATGCTTTGCAGCTAGAGCTACAATGGTTTAAATGGAGTCTAAGTTTGCCACTATGGTGAAGACCTCTTAATAGTCCACTTCTTTCTTTTGGATGAAACAATCTGAATTTTGTATTGGTTAATATTTTCATTTTCATTGTGCTTGATCCAGAATACCAGCTCTGAGATGATTGAAGTTACTCCTTTGAATAATGGAACTGTTTTATATATATGGTTCATGTTTAGACTTAGGAGTTTCTTCTTTACTGTGGATCTTCACAGGTCAGCATCTAATCTACTATATATCTCCTTGATGGTTTTTGGGAGGTCTTTCTAGTGGATCTGTGAGTAACTCTGGCAAAGATTTGCTTCTAGAGGTTGTTATTTGCACTGAAAAAGGTGCCAGGTATGTTAGAAACTTCTGTGAAGTTCTTATCATTTGACTCCAAGGATAATACTGTAGGATGTCCTCTATTTCTACTTCCTCAATGAATTCCTCTTATTTTTTCTATGACCACTGTGCTTCTTTGTCTAGGGTTTGTAGATAGTCATGGTTTTTATCCATAGGTTTTCACATGTGATTGCTTCTGCATTTATTAGCTACTATCTATGCTGGGGAATGTATTGAAGTTGTGGGTCCTTCCAGAGTTGGCTTAGTGATCAGTGTTTTCTTTAATGATTTGTGGAAATGAAGTTGACTTAGCTTCTCTATTAAGTCCATTACTTCATATGATAAGGTGAAAATCTCTTCCACTAAATCTAAAAAGGATATATAAGTGATTTCTTCTTCTTTCTTGTCTGGAATGGACTTAGAGTGTTGGAGGCTTGCAACTAGAAGTCCCTTTCACTGATCCTTGGATGCACAAGTTCAAGGAGCAGCTTCAGAGTTAGAGATAGTTTTGGATTTGTTGAAGGTAATATGCTGACTGAAGATAATGGTTCATTGCTCCAAGTCTAGAAGTTTATATGCTTGTTGTTTATACATATAGTCTAGCATTACACTTCTATCTATGCAATTGAAAATTTCCATTGTGTCATTTCTTTGAAATGAGGGCATATGCAATATATTTGAATGGCTAGAATAAGGTTAAGTTAACTTGTTATTTGAATAGTGTGTGATATGGTATATCTCCATTTAGGGCAAAGATGTTAAGTCCGGTTCCTCTGAACAAGTCCAACAAGGTCCAGAACAGAGTGGCAGAGGGAGGACAAGGAGGAGAAGGGCAAAACAGAGTGGGCAAGGATTTTCAGCACAGGACTTATGTGTTGTGCCCTTGTACTCACTATCCTTAGGGTCAGGGGTCAGATGAGCACTAGGCTCAAAGTCAGAGTTGTCCAGAGGAGACTAAGTTGATATTCAAACTGGAGAATGTACAGATTGGAAGTACAGTATTTATACTATAGAGTTGCACTGGATTAGTAATGGAATGGAGGAGATTCGTAAGGTATGAATAAGGATAAGTAATTGGATGAGTAAGACAGAGTTCGGGAAAACAGATACTGGAGGAGCAGGAGTAGAACTAACTAGAAAAATCTATGAATCAAATGTTCGAGAAACTAGGTGAAAGGGTATCATGGATATCATGCTGGAGATGTGTTGGAGATGACACCAGAGTACCAGAGTTGGACCAGTATGTGACAAAAGATCAGACTTTGTGTGAAGATATATGTGGCAGTTGTCACATACTGGTCCAACTCCAGTACTCTGGTGTCATCTCCGACACATCTCCAGTGTGATATCTATGATACCCTTTCACCTAGTTTCTCGAACATTTGATTCATAGATTCTTCTAGTTAGTTCTACTTCTGCTCCTCCAGTATCTGTTTCCTGAACTCTGTCTTACTCATTCAATTACTTATCCTTATTCATACCTTATGAATCTTCTCCATTCCATTACTAATCCAGTGCAACTCTATAATATAAATACTGTACTTCCGATCTGTACATTCTCCAGTTTGAATATCAACTTAGTCTCCTCTAGACAACTCCAACTTTGAGCCTAGTGCTCATTTGACCCCTGACCCTGAGGATAGCAAGTACAAGGGCACAACACATAAGTCCTGTGCTGAAAATCCTTGCCCACTCTGTTTTGCCCTTCTCCTCCTTGCCCTCCCTCTACCACTCCATTCCAGACCTCATCGGACTTGTCCAGAGGAACCAGACTTAACAGTATATTCAAACTCACTCTTGTACTTGCAACACCCCTTTGTACATATGTCCTGCACCCAGACTCCCCATCAACATCTTGAGTCAGTATTTGGCTCCTCCCACACCATCCCTGGTGATTTCCACAGCTTCAGTGCTAGACCAGTAGTACTTCTGTCTATTTCCACAGTGCCCTGCCGTCATGTTGCTCCTGCTGGTCCCTTTGACTCTCCCCTTACCACTCTTCCGGAGACAGTCCTCATTTCCCCCCAGATCTGTGAACTCCAGGATGATCCCAAACTCAATGATGGATTCTATGAGCCCGCACCTCTGTCTCCAGGAAATAATGGTGGTGAAGGACCACCACCACCCAATCCTTCCGATCCAGGTGACTCCTCCAACAATGACAACAATGATGACCCCCAGCCAAACAATGTATCCCTGGCCTTCAAGCCATTTATCCAACTTGCTGATGCAATCCAGGACATGACCCAGAACACACTCTGGTACAACTCCTCAGACACTCCCAAAACCAAGGTCCAGAAGCCAGACCCATTTGACGGGCTGGACCCTCAGAAACTCTGGTCATTCATAGTTTAGTGCGAACTGAACTTCCAGGCAAACCCCAAATCCTTTCATCGTGACCGTTCCAAGGTCACATTTGCACAATCCTACCTCAAGGGTGTTGCCCTTGAATACTTCAAGCCAGACCTTCTCGGCAGTGAACCTCTGAAGCACCACCTGCTCTGGATGAATAGCTGGGAAGTGTTCCTATACAAGCTACAATCAAACTTTGGCCCACATGACCCCATTGGTAATATGGAGGCTCAACTTGAGCAGCTCCACATGAAGGACACCCAGCATATATCAAACTATGTAGTCCATTGGAACAGACTGGTGAGCCAAGTCCAGAAATGGGGCCCTGGAGCGTTTCGTTGGAGTTTCTATAATGGACTCCCTGACAGAATCAAGGATGAGTTGTCTCAGCTTGGCAAGCTGAGCAACCTCCATGACCTCCATGCAATGGCACAACAAATTGACCACTGCTACTGGAAGCATTGAGAAGAAATATCCCAGGCCAATAAGGCTTCTGGATCCAACTCTGGGAACAACAACCCCAAGGCCCCCACCTCTGCAACACCACCCGCCACCACCTCCAACAATAAACCTAGGAGTTCTACCAAGGGCTCCTCAACCCTCAACTCCAGTAGTAATTCCAACTCCAGATCCTCCACAACCCCCAACCCCAATCTGTCATCTAAGCTAGGAAAAGATGACAAGCTTACAGTGGCTGAGTGAAAGCACCACTTTGACAACAACCTATGCATGTTTTGTGGCCAAGCTGGTCACAAGGTGAAGGAATGCCCAAAGTCTTCATCCCGGACATCCAAGGCTCGTGCGGCTACAACCACAACTCTGGAAGACAAACCAGAGGCCTCTAAAATGGAGGTGAAAAAATAGTCCATGACCTCATAGACTCTGCACGGACTTGAGGTTGTGTTGACTCCATCCATGCATCAAAAGAGGTCCAACTCAACACGTCTGCTTTCTTAGATCCCCGTTCCCTTATGCCATCCATTTCCATACTCTCATATGACATTCCATCTTTTTCTGTGCTTGTAGATTCCAGCTCTTCCGATTGTTTTATAGACACTACCTTCATTAATAATCATGGACTTTCCCCATACTCCATTCCTCCACTCAAACTCTGGCTATTCGACGGAACTTCCAACTCCTTCATTACTCAAGCTCTAGATCTCTCTATCTGCTTTGAAACTGGTGATATCACTCCGACAATGTTCTACATCACTCCATTGAATGGATCTTGTTCCCTTGTACTAGGACATAACTGGCTCGCCCGCTACAATCTGTTGATTGATTGAATCTTGAGCAGTATCTCATTCCACACACCTGAACAGACCATGTCAACAACCCTGAGCTTGACTCTGTAGCCTTCAGACCTGCGTCCTCCAGCTGACTCTGCACCCCCCGATACACTGTGTTTCTGTGATCGCAAGGCTCTGCCCATCATGCTGATCAATGCACCTGCATTTGTGTTGGCCTATTGCCTCCAGGGCTCTATACAATTTAGCCTGCAACTCCGTCCAAAGAATACTAAACTCTGAGTGTCTTCCACCACTCTGGACCCAGTCGATCTTTCCAAAGTCCCTTCAGACTACCATGACTTTGTGGATGTGTTCAGCAAAAGCAAGGCCTCTACCCTTGCCCCACACTGCAAACATGACCTCAAGATCAATCTGGAAGATGGTGCATCCTCTCCACTGGGCACCACCTACTCCCTCTCCACCTTCGAGCTTGAGGCGCTCCAGACATTCCTTAATGAACACTTAGCCAACAGGTTCATCCATCCCTCATTCTCCGCCCATGCCACTCTAGTCCTGTTTGTCTGCAAGAAGGACGGTTCATTCCATCTTTGCGTCGACTTCCGAGGACTCAACAAGATCACGAAGAAAGACCACTACCCCCTTTCTTGCATCTCTGACCTTCTAGATGCTCTGAGCCAAGCGAAGATCTACACCAAGCTTGACCTCTGGCATGCATACCATCTGGTCCGCATCACTGAGGGCAATGAGTGGAAGACTTCTTTCCAGACTTGCTATGGCTCATACGAGTGGCTAGTGATGCTGTTTGGACTTACCAATGCTCTAGCAGCTTTCCAGCGGTTTGTCAACACTATCTTTGCCAACTTGTTAGATGTTTGCATAATAGTATACCTTGATGACATCCTCATCTATTCTGTGGACAAGGCCTCCCACAAGGAGCATGTCCGAGAGGTACTCCATTGTCTCTGCAAACATGGACTTTATGTCAAACCAGAAAAATGCGAGTTCCATACTGACTCCACCAAGTATCTCGGATACTAGCTCTCTCCCTCTGGACTTACCATGTCTCCAGAGAAAGTTAAGGCTATTCAAGATTGGCCTGAGCCTCAGAAAGTCAAGGACATCCAGTCCTTCTTAGGATTTGCAAATTTCTATAGGTGTTTCATCAACAACTATTCTGATATCGTCATTCCTTTAACCTGACTCACACGGAAAGGAATTCTGTGGCATTTCTCTAACAACTGTCACTTCACCTTCCAGGCACTCAAGGATGCCTTCACCTCCACTCCGATCCTTATCCATTGGGTTCCGGATGCTCCAATCATAGTAGAGACCAATGCCTCCAACTACACGATCGCTGGTATTCTCTCTATCCATTGTATGGACAAAGAAATCTGGCTGGTTGCATACTACTCTCGGACGCTCCAATTCCTAGAGTTAAACTATGATATCCATGACAAGAAGCTACTTGCCATCCATGAAGCATTCCAGACTTGGCGACACTACTTTGAAGGGTCTGGTACTCCAATCGACATCATCACTGATCATAAGAACCTGGAGTACTTTGCTACGACTAAGCTCCTGACCTGCTGGCAAGCCCGGTGGTCAGAGTTCCTTTCCCAATTTAACATGATCATTCGCTTCTGCCCCAGACGCCTCGGAGCAAAGCCCAATGCCCTCACTAGACGATGGGACGTCTATCCCAAAGAGGGGGATAAGGACTATGCTCGCATCAACCCTCACAACTTTTGCCTGATTTTCACACAGGAATAGCTCACTGCATCCCTACAGGCTACCTACCTTGCAGCCCTGGTCCTCTGGGCCAGCACCCTTTTCGATATCGAGTCACTCCACAGCGATATCCTTTCTGCTCTTTCCTCTGATCCCATTGCTGTCATCCACCTCTCTAACACTGACTCCGATCCCTGCTGGTCTGTCAACTCCTCCAGCTTCCTCCATCTGGATGATCGTATATACGTTCTGAATGCTGACAACCTCCAACTCCAAGTGCTCCAGTATAAGCACAACCACCTGCTATCTGGACATTTCAGACAAAACCACACCCTGAAGCTAATCTGTAGGGAATACACTTGGCCAGACATCAGGACATTTGTCAAGGAGTATGTATTCTCATGCACTGCCTGTGCCAGAGCCAAGGTCCCAAGGCATAAGTCATATGGACTACTTAAACAGCTTCCCATCCCTGAGAAGCTCTGGAACTTTGTATCCATGGACTTCATCGAACAACTCTCTGTGTCCTCCAGACACACCACTATCTTGGTCGTCGTTGGTTGCCTTTCCAAGCAATGTATTTTCATTCCAACCGACGACAAGATAACATCTCCGGAGCTTGCAAAGCTCTTCCTCCTCCATGTCTTTTCCAAGCATGGAGTACCCTCCCATATTACCTCCAATTGAGGCTTGGAGTTTGTCTCTCATTTCTTCTGCTCACTAGGTAAGGCCCTTGACATCTGACTCCACTTCACCTCTGGATACCATCTGGAAGGTGATGGTCAAACAGAGCATATGAACCAGACTCTGGAGCAGTACCTTTGGGTATACTGCAACTACCAACAAGACAACTGGTCCGAACTCCTGCCCCTAGTGGAGTTTTCATACAACAACGCTCCAAATGCAACCACCAGAGTCTCTCTGTTCTTCACCAACAAGGGTTATCACCCAAATATGACAATACATTCAGAAAGAGATCTCACATCCGCCTGAGCCCAAGAATACTCTGTAGACCTTGACACACTCCATGAATACCTTTGTGAAGAGATAGCTGCTGTGCAGAAGTGATACCAAGGTCCCACAGACGCCAAATGAACTCCAGCACTGGACTTCAAAGTCAGTGATCAAGTCTTCGTCAAGGCTAAGTATTTCTGATTGACATGCCCCTCCAAGAAACTATTAGAAAAGAACCTAGGACCTTATACCATCATCACCCAAGCAGGCACACACTCTTTTACACTCCGACTCCCGGATACCATGAAGTCCATACACCCGGTCTTCCACATATCACAATTAGAACCCTCTGTTCTGAATACCATTCTGGATTGAACTCAACCTCCACCACCTCCGGTCAAGATTGAAGGTGAATTGGAATATGAAATTGTGGAAATCCTAGACTTGAAGATTGATCGTAGACGACAAAACTGCAAGTTACTGTACTTGGTCCGCTGGTCTGGATATGAAGGTACCAATGACAAGACTTCCTGGCTACTAGCCACAGAACTTGGACATGCATCTGAGCTCGTCAATGACTTCCATCTGTGGTATCCAGACAAGCCCAGACCTCACTCCACTTAGTCACTCCATTTCAAGATCACTCCGTGCGACAAAAAACCAGTCAATTGTGGTAGTTACAGCTATCTACTTACACCTTGGGTTTGTACTTGCTACCCAACTCTTCATCCTCAAACCCCTTCCTCCGTGCCTCCTGTTTCTCTGCCTCCAACCCCTTCAACTCCACCGCCGCCTCTTTCACCTCTTCCCTTCCTGCCTCTGACTCCGATGAATCTGAGCCATAGACTTCTTCTGCCTTGAGCTGTGCCAGCTCTTTGAGCACTTGGGTCTGGTGGACAAGACACCATGTCTGTGTTGTGACCACCTTCCGGAGTCTGACTAACAACTCTGAGATCTTTCAGAGGGTCCTCGCCCACTCTAGAGTTGACCCACTTGAGCCGCTTGGCCCGGCCTCTGCTCCACCCTCCATACATGCCTTCTTCACTGGTCTTTCCGTCACCTTGACCATGACCCACTTCTTCCACTTCTCTGGCCTCTCTGCCCTGGATCACTCGCACTTGGCCTTCACCTTGCGGCACTCCATGCATGAAGTCAATTTTCTGGGCCTGAGCTGGCACTTGAGCCTGCGGTCCTTACATCTCCGGCACACAGGGGGCCTGCTCCATGCCTTCTCCTTCCCCTTGCCCTTACTCTGCTGTGTGGTCACCTCCACTGCCTGGTTGATGGTCAGCCTCAGACTAACGTCTGACAAAGAAGTACTTACCCTTTGTTTTGTGGCTTCCTCTGCCACCTTCCATTCCTCTGCTGCCTTTCGCTCCCCTGCCACCTTTTGCACCTTCTCCACCTTTCACGCCGCCTCTACCTCTGCTCTCTTCCTTGCTGCTTCCTCTTCAGCCTTCCTTTGCACATCCTCCTCCTTCCACGCTTTTGCCCTTTGTCTCCACTCCACTGCCTTCACATTCCACAAGTCATCATCATTGTCCTCACACTCCACGAGGCAGGCATTGTTCCACTTCTGAATGTTGGCGATTTGTTTGGACATGGTAGTGATGGGTCAAAGATAAGGAGCAACATGGGGCCTGCCAGACTTATAAATTCAGAGAACAATGAAATTCAAATTCCGCCACTCTGTATTGTTCATCGGCTAAATAGCCTTCAGGGGTTCAGGCCTAAAAGGGGGATACTGTCACATACTGGTCCAACTCTAGTACTCCGGTGTCATCTCCGACACATCTCCAGTGCGATATCCATGATACCCTTTCACCTAGTTTCTTAAACATTCGATTCATAGATTCTTCTAGTTAGTTCTACTCCTGCTCCTCCAGTATCTGTTTCCCAAACTCTGTCTTACTCATCCAATTACTTATCCTTATTCATACCTTATGAATCTCCTCCATTCCGTTACTAATCCAGTGCAACTCTGTAGTATAAATACTGTACTTCCAATCTGTACATTCTCCAGTTTGAATATCAACTTAGTCTCCTCTAGATGACTCCAACTTTGAGCCTAGTGCTCATCTGACCCCTGACCCCAAGAATAGCGAGTACAAGGGCACGACACATAAGTCCTGTGCCGAAAATCCTCGCCCACTCTGTTTCACCCTTCTCCTTCTTACCCTCCCTCTGCCACTCCGTTCTGGACCTCATCAGACTTGTCCGGAGGAACCAGACTTAACAGCAGTGGACATTGCATTAGTTCAGAATAATTTGGAGAGTTTTGAATCCTTAAGCATGGAGTTTATAAAAAGTAAGAGCATTTGGTTCATATATTCTACAAGTCCATTTTGTTCCAGAGTGTATGAAGTAGTGGTTTCTAGAATAGTGCCATTGCTTCTAAGTATGTTTTTGAACTCCTTGTTGATATACTCACTTCCCCCATTGCTTCAAGAAAATTGAACATATAGTTTCAAGAAACATTTTAAACTGATCTCCATGTAGAAGAAACTTTGTGAGTTGGATTTCCAATGAAGGTACATCTCATGGACTTTGTTCTTTTGTTTTAGAAAGTAGATCCATGGGAAACAAGTATAGTTATTGACAATAAGTAGTCAATATTGATGTTTCTCCCTCAACTGTGGAGTTATTGAACCTCTGACATCTGTGTGAATCATTTGCAACAGTGTTGTGGTGTGTATTTCCTTGCAGAATTTAAAGGGTGGTTCTTCATTTTGCCCATTGTGCATGATTCACAAAGCTTTATTGTTCTAATTATTCTATTGATGCCATAAAGATGTCCTTTCTGGATCATGCTTTGGATATGCAGTATGGAGATATGACCAAGTCATCAATGCAAGACAATTATATCAATAAAAATCAAGCTGAATTCTGAAACAGACATTGGAGTTACAGCAACATGGTGTAGTCTATTGTTGTGATGTTTGATTATGATTGCATTTTATCCTTTTCATATGGAGCAGGAGTTTGAGTTTCTGGGAAAGGACATGGTAAAGCCCAGTTTGAATAGTTTAGGCATAGAAATTAGAGAAATGGCAAATTCTAAAATGTGAAATACAGTGGCTCAAAAAAGTGTCCCAATTTTGGTACATTTTGAAGAGATTGGTAAATTGCCAGTGATAGAGACCAAACAAGGCCAAACACCTGCATAAGCAAAGGTAGTACTTACTCTAGGCTTCCTAACCCAACTTGAATCATATGATTTGGTTGTCTTGCCATTGAGCTATGCCCATTTTAAAATGACATGTCATTGGAACACTTATTTGAGCATCATGTTGTAATTGATTATTTAGTAAATAACATAAGAATATGACAGCTTCTAATGGATGCTATGCCTTGACCCTGATTAGTGATGTAAATGACATAATTCTGAGATGTATAAATAATACACAACCCACTCAGATAATTAATATCATCATAAAAGCTATTTCTACTTCTTTTAAAGTCAATATTCTCTCTCTATCTGAATCTGGTCTTTCTATTGATCAAATCTCCTCTCAAACTGGTCTGAAAAAGTCTACTATGGCTAGAGTCATTAAAGAATACCTTTCAGAAAAGAAAAACATCAAGCTAGGATGTCCTTCCAAGCTTTTCCCTATTGACAAGAGAAGGATTATTTCTAGTATTACCACTGCAAAGGCTAAAAATGCTGTTCAAACCACCTAGCTCATCAATTCTGCCCTTTTCTCTTCTATCTCATTCCAAACTGTTTGGAATGTTCTCAAGTCTGCTTCTTTGAAGGCTGTGGTCAAAAAGAAGAAACCATTCTTATCTGTCAAACATAGAAAATAGAGGCTAGCCTGTGCTCTCAAGTACCAAAACTGGACTATAGAGGACTGGACTAGAGTCATTTGGTCAGATGAAACCAAGCTTAATAGGATTGGGTCAGATAAAAGGAAGTATGTATGAAAAATGGCAGGTAAGCCTTTATAGGATAATGAGGTTCAGGGAACAGTGAAGTTTAAAGAAGGTTCCTTAATGGTTTGGGGATGTATGGGCTGGAATGGTATTGGGATCTTGGCAGAGGTAGAAGGAAAGATGAATGCTAAACAGTATATCTCCATTCTAGAGGATAATCTGCTTTCTAGCATGAAAAATTGTGGTATTTCTAAAAAAGCCATTATCTTTCAACAAGATAATGACCCCAAGCACTTCTCCAAAAGAGCTTAGAAATGGCTTGAATCTCAAGGAATCAAGCTCCTGGATTGGCCACCACAATCTTCAGACCTTAGTTCTATTGAACATGTCTGGCAAATTTTGAAACAAAAGCTCAACAGCTATTTAAGATCAGCTAGAGGAGTATGGGAACTTTAGGAGAGGATTGTAGTGGAGTGGGGCAAAATTGAGGCTGAGAAGTGTCAAAGATTAATAGAAAGCATGCCTAGAAGACTAGAGGCAGTAATTAAGGCCAAGGGAGGACAGACTAAATACTAAAAGTATAGAATTGAGATTATGCTCAAATAAGTGTCCCAATGACATGTCATTTTAAAATGGGCATAGCTCAATGGCATGATAACCAAATTATATAATTCAAGTTGGGTTAGGAAGCCTAGAGTAAGTACTACCTTTGCTTATGCAGGTGTTTGGCCTTGTTTGGTCTCTATCACTGGCAATTTACCAATCTCTTCAAAATGTACCAATATTGGAACACTTTTTTGAGCCACTGTATATCACTTAGTGAGATTTCATAGTAATTTTTGTTTATGGTGGAGCATAAGATGACTGTTCCAATTCTAATGGCATGGATGATAGAGTTGACTTTAAACTGGACCTAGCATAGAGAAGAAAGCACAAAGTATGTAAAGAACCAATGTTGATGCAAAATCATATAAGATGTGGCTCTAGAGTTAATTATTATTATAGATTTTTGTATAGTTTCAGGATTAGACAATATGTAGGCCTGAATGTGGGTGTATAGGGCATGATCTATGTGTTTACTAGATACATTTTTATAATCTAGAGGGTCTATGTTATACAAGTAGCTGGAGTCTACCACTTGGACAAAGGGGTATGAGGGTGAACTTGGTCTTAAGATCTCAAAGGGGTGGAATACAAGGGAACACAGTGCAAAAGGCTGCAGTGGACTCAAGACTATGTGTTATTGCATAGACCAAGAATGAGTGCTACAATACAGGGCATGATAGTATATATTCTACAATAGAAGAGCATAGAACATTATGAAAGAAAGGGAATACTAAGCCATTGTGAGAGAAGCAGCTGCAGAGTGTGGTAAGCATTTCAAGATAATGGTATCTAGTCCTAAAGGGATAAATCAAGCAAGGCTATGGAACATGGGACCATTACCAGAATGAAGTAACATTCTATGTATTGAATAAAGAAGAGAGGAACATACTGTGGAGTAAGGAGAACAAAGAGAAATAGATGATGATGGATGAGAAAGATTATAACAATATCCCCTTTATATATTGGAAGCTCTGCTTCTAGTATCCTATCTGAAATGGCAGAACCCTCTTGGGAACTTGAACCAGCTCTACTACAACTATCAGCTAAAAGGATAAGAGACTACTAACTTGTTCTGTTGAGGAAAGAGTTGAGGGTGGCAAAGTAGGCTTAGTAGTCGAGTTCTGGAGAAGACCAAGAGACTAGACTGGGGATCTACCCAGCGTTGTCCTTGGGGTTTATATACTACTATACTATTTGTACATGTATTGCTAACCCTAATATCTGATTAGATAGAATGCTATGCCTACGCAGTAGGGAGGCAACTAAGGTAAGAGTCTGTGTTGTAGCTGTCCAATAGTGATAAAGGTGTACCACAGCCTCTAGGGCTGAGGGGAGCAGAAATGAATAACACGTTTGATACTGCAGGTGGCAGATCAAATGGAAGAGAAGCCACAGCAGCAGTAATGAACTGGGCTGTGCCATAGCCATGCACAGCACGGAAATGAAAAGAATCACTTGGTGATTAAAAGGGCGTTGGCTACACATAGTAGAAGTCTAGAAGGACACAGTAATGAGCATGTTAAAGAATAGCCAAATGGAGATAGATCTGATCAGGAAGAAGAGCAGAAGATAAGCATGATCAGATTAGTCATGAAATGATAAGATAAGATCAAGCAAAAAGTATACACTAAGTCCATTGCAATGAAGAGTCTATCAGAGACCATATATGAGATGGCAAGGATCGTCACACTATCCTTATATGGGGCCTCCATAGATTGCTAACACCTGAGGTATAGTGTAATGCTTATATGGACAATTGTCTTGGATGTATCCATGTGTATTACATGTTGAGCAAACCCTCTGAGGACAAAAGCAAGGTCTGTGTTCCCAATTGAAACAGAAGGAACACTGGGTGTGAAGGCAATCACAAATGTTATGTTCAGGGGCCAAAATGGAACAGGTGGAACATTAGTACTGCAAGTAATTTGCTCAATAGTGACCCCTATTTCTACACTAAAAGCAGGTGGTGAACTCAGTGGCTGGTGCAGGGGTGATGGCAGATAGAAGAACCCAATGAGGAGAAAAGAGTACCCATTGGCTGTTGAAAAGGGTAATAAGAAACTCCCAATTGGTGGCAATAACCCTTTGGTCCAGTTCAAAGGTGGATATTCCCAAAGGGCCTTTTGAATCTAAAAAGACTAAAAATGAGAAGGGGGCATTAATGGATGAAGAAGGAGGAGGTGGAGAAGAGATTCATTTCACAAGAGAGGGAATAGGCTGGGCTGGAGATGCAGAGGTGGTAGTAGAAGGAGAAGATGAAGTGGAAGAAATATTAAATGTGTGATTTAAAGAGGCAAGAGATTCCAGGTAATGGTTCCATTCCTGTAGAGAAAGAGAGAGATAGATATGTCTAAAGGTAGGAAAAATCAACTCTGGGGCTATCATAGAAACATATGTATCAAAACCAAATAGTCTAAGGATAAAGAGAATTCTTTTAGAGATTTTGTTAATGATTAGACATAAGGGAGTTTCCACCATGGGGGAAGTATTAAAAGAAATACAATGATGATGATAGAATTGGGCATATGAAGCATCATGGAATAATTGTACTAGTTCTTGCATAACTTCATTCTCTTGATATAATGGGAGGACCTCTATAGCATGAAGGAGCTGGGGGTCTGCAAGAATGGCATTGTAAAGGATAAAGGTGGCAGAGGTAGGCAAGAAGGTAGGCTGCACTTGCAAGGATCTAAGTCAAGCATATCCAGACAACAAGGAGAAGATAGATGAGGTAGAAGAAAGCATGTTCAAGACAAAATAAAATAGTGGGGTTGATGGGCATTTACTGCTGAGCAGGAAGTGAGGCAGCCCAATAAATGGTAACAGCTATAGTGGTGACAAGGATGAGACAGAGAAGGATGATGGAGATAATAAGTTGGTAGTCAATGTGGTCCATAGTGGGTTCTGATTACTGTAGTTGATGGAGGCATTTATAATCTGTTAAAAGGAAGGCAGTGTGATGAAGATTAACTTTGGATTCCCATGTATTCTCTAAGGATGCATAGCCCTTTCATTTGATTAGATATTAATAGTGACCAGGGAATCCTTTATGTGCAATGATAGCTTCAACTTTATATTCTTCTTCATCATCAATAATGTCTGAAGGAGGTTTCAGAAATAAAGGGCCATGAGCTTCAGTTTGTCTAAAAGAGAATAGGAGGGAAGCATAAAACATATTGTGAATCTTTTATGATTTGGGGAGTTTGAGATAGTAGACTAGTAGGAAGAGGACCTGAGTGATTTTGAATGAACCAACTCACTTGGATGTGAGCTTCCTAGAGGGAAATGGTATATGGAGATGGGTGGCTTCTAGCCATACCTTATCTCCAACCTTCCATAGGAAGAACTTGTGAGTTTGGTGTTTAGTCATAGCTAGTCTAGCTGAGTGGATGAGTATGGGCATGAGTTGTGCTGAAACTCAGCAGTGGTGAGGAATTTTGCCCATTCACTGGGGTTGTTGCCACAAAAGATCTAAAGATAGGCTTCCATTTTCTGGTTGGACCTTTTCATTTGGCCATCTATCTGTGGATGGTATATGATGGATAGTTTAACATCATAGTAGAGCAGTCTGGCTAGTTCATGGGCCAATACAGAGGCAAACTAGAGACCTCAATTCAATATGATAGAGTTCTGTACTCCAAACCATTTGAATATGTGGTCATGAAAAAAACATGCAACTCTCAGTGCATTGATTGTTTTATAACAAGGGATGAGAATTACCCCCTTTATAAGCTCATGGTTGACCAGAACCATAATGGAATCAAAGTCTTTCAACTTAGATAGATCAGTAACAAGGTTGATGGACAGTTGCTTGAATGGAAGGGTGGCATTGGATGGGATTGGGGTAAGTGGCAGGGTGGTCAGGTGCATATTAACTTTGAAGGTTTAGTAGATAGTGCACCCCTTGATGAAACTTTTGACAAATGTTGCCAATCCAGGCCATCAGAAGTCTCTCTTAAGTAGGGCTTTGGTATAAAATTGGCCTGCATGTCTAGTAGCTAGTGTAGAGTGGATAGTGTGGAGTAGCAAGGACTAATGTTTGGGTGGGACATATAACCTATCTCTATAGAATAGATGGCCATTATTGAACTTTCAGTTCAATATGGCAGATTAGGGGAAGAGTGGGGATTCCAGTTGCAGGGCCCTAAGTGCTTAAAGAACTAAGAGATCAGAGATTAAGAAGGATCAGATTTTATTAATAAGTGTAATATTTAGGGCATGAATAACTGTTAGTTTGGGGAGAATGGTAGTGTTGGCATTATTGTTAGAGGTATCTAGTAGTGACTGATATAACAAAATGTCTGCTAGTCCTATCTTAATTTCTGGAGTGATCTACTACATGAGATCAAAGTCCTGTAGAAAGAGGGACCAGCAGGCTTGTCATCTAGAGAGCTTCCTGGGGTCTTGGACATAGAATAAGTTCTTATGATCAGTAATAACAGTTACTGGATGCATGGAGCCAGAGAGATATTGCCTCCATTCTTCTAGGGCTAAAATAATGGCAAGAAGTTCATGATTGTAGATGGTATAGTTTCATTCAGCAGAGAAGAAGGTTTTGGAGAAGTAGGTGCAGGGGTGACTATCTCCATTTATGTCATTCTGGAGTAGTATGGCCTCTGCTGTGAAAAGAAATGCATCAGTCATGATGGAGAATGGTTTATTGGTATCAGGGAGTGTGAAGACTAGGGCTAATGTAAATGCATCCTTGAGCCTCTCAAAGGTGGTTTGTTGTTGGAGAGTCCACTTCCATGACTCATTTTTTTGAGTGAAAAGGGTAAGCAGGGAGATGATGTTAGAAAAGTTGGGGATGAACTTCTGATAGAAATTTGTGAATCCCAAAAAGCTTTAAATTCCTTTGACAGATGTGGGTGGTTGCCATTCCCTGATGGCTTTGAGCTTTATGGGGTCCATCTTTAACTTGCCTTGACCTATGATTATTCCTAGATATTCCATGGTTAGGGTGTCAAAAGAGCATTTTGATAGTTTCAGCAATAGCTTGTGTTGCTGCAACCAATCAAATACCAGCTTGATGCATTGGTGGTGCAGTGTAAGATCATCCTTAGTGTGAATTCCAATATCATCCATATATATTTTCAGCCAACCCTCAACCAGCAGATCAGCAAAAATGTGGTTTGTGAAGGCCTGAAATGTGGAGGGGGCATTGCAAAAGCTGAAGAACACCACAGTGGGTTCATAGAGCCTAAGGGGGGTGATGAAGGCAGCCTTCCATTGATCTTCCTTTTGAATACAGATGTTGTTATATCCCTAATGTATGTTCAGTTTAGTGAATATTGTAAATTTTTTCATATCATCAATAAGATTGGGATAATGGGTAAGCATTGCAGACAGTGTGCAAGTTGAGATATTGGTAATCCTGATAGGAATGTAGTGTGCTGTCCTTTTTAGAGACAAAGAAGAATGGAAAGACTTGTGGGGATTTTGAGGGAAGGATGTGACCCATGGCTAAATTTTCATTAATAAAGGTTTTATATGCTTCTTTCTCCTTTGGATTCAAGGGGTATACTTTGGCTATCTTAGAAAGAAATGAGGGTTTCAGGTCAATGGTGTGATCATAGAGGTGGTGAGAGGGTAAGATATTAAATATGGATTCAAAGAATACATCCTTGTATTCTCTACACCACTTGGGAAGTGCAATGGTTTGAGGGAGATTTTCCTGTGCTAGTTGAGTCAAAAGGGTGATCTTGTTTAGGCTCTCTTCAAGGTGTTCCTATAGGAGCAGAAGGGATTTTGTCCTCTAGTCAACCTGGAGATTCCACTTCCACAGTCAAGGCATCTCAAGGATCACCTGCTTCTTGCCAAGCCCAAGAATGAGTAAATCTATGTTGTTAGTAAAATTATCATGTGTAAGCTCTACTTTAAGTTTTACTCAAATGGTGCCATGGTGATTTGCAGTTCCATCAACATTCCAGGCCTATATGAATTCTTTAAGGGCTTTTACATCCATGCAAAGGGGAGAAATCAGGGAGAAATCAATGAAGTTGCCCATGGCTTCACTATCAATGAGTGCAATGGTTTCAATGGTTTTGGACTGTACTTGGAGGCAAATGGAGATTCTGGTTATCCTATAGCTAGGCAGTCCAACTAATATATGGGAGGGAGATATTGACACACCCTCTTCTTTTAAAAAAACATTGCTGGAGTTTAATCATCTGGAAAATCCTCATAGCATGCCTGAAAAACCTGGAGGATTTTGTCCTTGTTTTTTTCCTAAGTCTGAAGTTGCTGAACAAATGTCTGTAAAACAAAGAGAGAGGGCACACAAGGGGGTGCAACAGTTGGAGCATGAGTGACTATGGACATGGTGGAAGTGGTAGCCATTAGGGGTGGGGCTGTGGTGGTAGTGGCAATTATCTGGGTCTGGGGGTTGCAAGGATAAAAGCAGCACTAGGTGGCATTATGGCCAGTGCATCTACATCAGAAACAATATCCTTCTTGGATGCATGCATTTGGTGCACTTCTGAGGAGTAAGTTTGCTAAGTTGAACTGCATCAATATTCATAGCATTGGAATCTCTGGGGGTTCTGGAGAGGAAAGGGGTGGTCCTGCCTGTTAAGTCCAGTTCCTCCGGACAAGTCCAACAAGGTCTGGAATGAAGTAGCAGAGGGAGGGCAAGGAGGAGAAGGGTGAAACAGAGTGGGCAAGGATTTTCAGCACAGGACTTATGTGTCGCACCCTTGTACTCACTATCCTCGGGGTCAGGGATCAGATGAGCACTAAGCTCGAAGTCGGAGTTGTCTAGAGGAGACTAAGTTGATATTCAAACTGGAGAATGTACAGATTGGAAGTACAGTATTTATACTACGGAGTTGCACTGGATTAGTAATGGAACGGAGGAGATTCGTAAGGTATGAATAAGGATAAGTAATTGGATGAGTAAGACGGAGTTCGGGAAACAGATACCGGAGGAGCAGGAGTAGAACTAACTAGAAGAATCTATGAATCAAATGTTCGAGAAACTAGGTGAAAGGGTATCATGGATATTGCGCCAGAGATGTGTCGGAGATGATACCGGAGTACCAGAGTTGGACCAGTATGTGACACTGCCCTTCTTTAAGGCATTAATGTATGCTTGCTGAGTGTAGAAGGTCTTGGCTTTCTCAAGCCATTTCCCAATGAGAGTGGGGACTTTTTTTATGGACAGGATCATAATGGCAAGTCTTTGGTCAAGGCTTAGGGAAAATGCATCTATGAGCATGGTGTCATTGGTGATTCTTGCTCTAGTGGCAAGATTTTAAAACTCAGTGATATATTACTAGAACCTGTCATTTGTTTCTCTGTTAGGTTTATGGATGGACTTCTGTATGAGTTTTGAGAGTGTGAGACAAGTGGTGACTTTGGTATTGAAGGGAAAAAAGGTTCCCTCAAAGTTCTCAACAAACTTATTAAAGGTTTTTTCTGAGGTGAGCATGGTGGCATCTGCCAGCTTATCATACCACATCTCTAAGAAGGGGATTCCTCAACCCTTACTAAGTTTGTTGAGCATGGTTATGATCTTGGAGTTGTTGTCAGCATAGAGCATGGAATTGATGGAGAAGTAGACCTTCATGGCCTTGATCCATTGTATGGCATTATCTGGATTGCTGAAGAAATCAGCAGGAAGGGCCACTTTGAGTTCTATGATGTGGGTGAATATGAGGGTGACTAGGAATGGGGTGCAAGTGGAAAACAGTGGGGTCTATGAACATAATGGTGCAAGGGGGGTCCTTGGTCTGGAATACAAGGGGGTTCCTGTTAGGATAGTGTGGAGAGATCTAGGGAGTCACCTGGACCTAGGGGCAGGGGATGTTGGGGGTGTTGGTTTTAAGTCAGAGTTAGAGTCTGGGTGGCCAAGAAGCCCATGGGCATGACAGGAGGATCTCTGAAATATGGTGACTTAGTGAGGGTGTGTCCAATTCTTAGAGAAAAGGATCATAAGGAGATTCTTGGTCTTTTGTTATATGAGTAGCTGGAGTCTACCACTTAGACAAAGGGATACAAGGGTAAACTTGGTCTTGAGATTTTAAAGGGGTGAGATATAAGGAAATAGTACAGAAGGCTACAGTAGACTCAAGACTATGTGTTATTGCATAGACCAAGAATGAGTGCTACAATACAGGGCACAATGGTATATATTCTATGATAGAAGAGCATAAAACATTATGAAAGAAAGGGAATACTAAGCCATTGTGAGAGAAGTGGCTACAGAGTGTGGTAAGCATCCCAAGGTAATAGTATCTAGTCCTTGAAACAACCAAAGAACTCTTGATGTTGAAGGACCAAGTCTACTACCAACTATTTTAGTAAAAGATATAAGAGAAAAGACTAACTTGTTCTATTGAGGAAAGAGTCACCTTGAGAAGTGCTTAATAGTTGAGTTCTGGGAAAACACCAAGAAACTAGACTGGGGATTAACTCAGCTTTGTCCTTGGATATATATACTACTATCTATTTGTATATGTTGTCTTAACCCTAATATCTGATTAGGATGACTGAGTTCCAATCTATGGTGAAGTCCATGTCCATGACTATGCCATTCAATGGCAATAAAGATGCACCACAGCCTCTAGGGCTGAGAGGAATGGAAATGAAAAGAAGTTTGATACTGTGGGTGGCAGATCAAATAGAAGAGAAGCCACAGCAGTGGTAATTAAGTGGGCTGTACCACAGCCATGCACTGCACAGAAATGAAAAGAATCTCAATGGAGATTAATAAAGGGCACTGGCCAGACAGTTAGAAGATTAGAAGACATGGTGATTACTGTGTGAAAGATTAGCCAAATGGAAATAGATCTGATTGGGAAGAAGAGCAGAAGATAAGCTCTGATCAGATAAGACGAAAAAAATAAGATAAGATTCAATGAAATGTTCATGCTAAGTTCATTTGACAAAGAGTCTATCAGAGACTATATATGAAATGGCAAGGATTATCACACTACCCCCCACTTAAAGATCATTGTTCAAATGATCAAAGGGTAGACAATGAGTCAGAACTTTAGTGACATTTTTGGAATGCTTGTGGAAAAGAAAAAAGAAACTGTTCAGAGTCAATAGTAAGGGCCTGGGGTGTGGAAGGGTGGGCTTTATAAAAGTCAGAAATTGCCTCCTTGACATTGGTGAGATTGGAGCATGGCTCCCATGTTCTTTTAGTTTCATTGTATCCTTTCCAGTGTATAAGATATTCCAGTCAGTATAGCTGATACCTGCTATCCACTATGTAGTCAACTTCCTACTCATTATCTCTATCCTTAGTGACCTTAACAGGACTGGGCTGATCAACTGGCTGGCCTTCAAGATGTTCCTTATAAGGTTTGATTCAAGAGATATTCACTACCAGGTGAATGTACATTGATTGGGAAAGTTTCAGTTCAACTGCATTAGTTCCAATTAGCTTTGTAATTGTATATGGTCTGAGCCATCTTTCAGAAAGCTTCTTTGAGGCATGCATTAATCTAAGGTTTTCCATGGATAACCAAACTTGTTGACCCATGACATAATCAGGGAGAGTGCTGCATGATTGATCTGCATATTTCTTTTGGTGTGCTTATGCAGCCTTCATGTTCTGCTTTACTTGATTAAAAGTAGCAGCCATGTCTTTGGCAAATCACACTGCAGCAGGAGCTTTATCAGTCTTCAGGGGTTTAATTCCCATGTGTGGATTATAGGATCGCATGATCTCAAAAAGGGTCTTCTTTGTTGAAGCATGTTGTTTAGAATTAATAGAAAACTGGGCCAAGACAAGCCAATCAATCCATTTATCTTGCTTTTTAGAACAAAAGATTCTCAAAAACTTCTGAACTTCTTTATTAACAATCTCAGACTGGCCATCTGTCTGGGGATGGAATGCTGTGCTGAGCTTGGTTTCAATAGATAAGGCTTTATTGATTTCAGTCATTACTTGCACAGCAAATTGCAGACTGCAATCAGAAACAATAGAAGATGGAAGGCCATGATGCTTCCATACATGATTCAGGAATAAACATGCCATATCCAGAGCACTGCACTGCTTGGTGCATGGAATAAGTTTGACTTCCTTGAAGAAATAATTGATGACCATAAGAATAGCATCAAAAGTGTGGGATTGGTAATGAAATCAGTGGATATGTGGCTCCAAGATGTATCAGGGGTAGTAAGTGGTACCAAAAGACTGCTTGGGGGTTTGTTTGTTCCTTTGAACCATTGGCACTTGTTACAGCAACTCATGTAATCTTTTACAAATATGGTGACTCCAGGCCACCAATAGAATTGTGAGATCAACTCTAATGTCTTTTCATAACCAGCATGGCTGGCCATTGGGGAATCATGGAAAAGTCTAAAAATATCCATCTTGATCAAGGCAGAATCTGATATGTAAATGCAGCCTTGTGGATCATGCAACAAGCTGTCTTCTCCTTCAATTAGAAAATGTTTTCTGCTGAGATATATGGTGTCTCCTTCCATAAGCTTACAAAGCTCATTGAATATAGATTTATTGAGTCTTTCACCTTCATTGAAGATAAGAAGTGGAGTATCTAGCTCCATACTTCTGATCTGCTCTGGCAGGATTACCAGGACTCCTTTATTGTTTTGTTCTATGTCAATTGCATGATCTTCTCATCTAGAGAGTGCATCAGCTTTGCCTATGGTAGCTCCAGGCTTATGTATCCATTTTAGGTTGAATATTGTGCCTATTGTGCCTATTGTGATTGAGATCTTGTCTTGTCTGATACCATTGAAGATTTTGGTGATCATTCCAGACTTCCACAGGAAATCTAGCTCCTTTGAGATAATGTCTCCATTCTTCTAATGATCATATGACTGAGAGCATTTTCTTGTCCACAATGGGATAATTTTGTTCTGCTGGTTGTATACTATGAGAAGCATAAGCAACAGGGTGCCACTTGTCTTTTTTCTTAATGGAGAGCACAGCTTCTGTAGCGTAATCCAAAGTGTTGGCTTCTAAACAGAATTCACAATCTATATCTGAATATGCTAAAATGGAGGCAGATATAAAGGTGTTCTTAAGTGTTTCAAATGCTTTTTGTTGATCTAAGCCCCATTCAAATAAGACTTCTTTCTTCAAAAGGTCATTAAGTGGTCTAGCCACTTGAGAGAAGTTTAAGATGAAGCAGTGATAAAAGTTAGCAAGTCCTAAAAAGCTCCTAACTCCTCAGACATTAGTTGGAATGGGTCATTGCATTATGGCCTCAACCTTCTTTGGATCTATAGAAATGCCATTCTTTCCCACAATCATGCTGAGAAAATCTACTTTTGTGACATGAAAGTGGCATTTGGGGGCTTTTACAAAGAGGTCATTCTCCTTTAGTCAATGGAGTACTTCTATTATGATTGAATCATGTTCCACTTGATCTTTGGTTTTTGTGAATATTAATAAATCATCTATATAGACCACTACCATGTCATCTGTTACAATCCTATATATTCACCACTGTATCTTTTTGCTCAGTTTCCTTATTCCTCAGTACGCTCTGCCCTTCTTCTTTGAGTATGTAGAACATTACTTCATCCTGGTGGTGTCATCACATTTCATGAGTCTTCTTGCTTTATAAGCTTCTTATCTTCTACCGTTACTTCGGGACACTTATCTTTCTCTGCAGCCATTTCTCTCACAATGGCTTAGTATCCCCATCTTCCATAACCTTCTCTGCGCTTCTTTCGATATCCTTTATATTCCGAGTCATGTATTGTAGTCTACATTCTTGGTCTACACTATAACACATAACCTTGAGTCCACTGCAACCTCTGCACTGTGCCCCCTGAAGCCCCGAGCACCATTGAACCCCCAGTTCCCCCTGAAGTTCCAGCCTAGGTCCATCCCTGTACCCTTCGTTCCAAGAAGCAGACTCAGGCTACTTGCATAACATCATCCATGTTGGCAAAGATTTTATTTATCATTGCTTGGAAGGTGGCTAGGGAGTTGCATAATCCAAAGTACATTACAAGGGGTTCATATGCTCCTCAGAAGCATATAAAAGCAGCTTTCCATTCATCTCCCTCTTTGATACAGACATTGTTATATCCCCATCTTAGGTCCATCTTGGTAAATAATTTAGTGTCTTTTAATTTGTCCACAAGTTGTGATATCAGTGGCAAAGGGTAATTGTTTTTGATGGTGTGTTCATTGAGATATCAGTAATCCTGTACCATTTTCTTTCCTCCATCCTTTTTTGGAATAAAGAATACAGGGAATGTTTACAGGGATTTCAAAGGACGAATATAGCCTTTCTGCAGTTGTTCATCTAGGAATGCAGTGACCTCTTTCTGTTCATCAATCGAAAGGGGAATAATTCTTCCTTTGCAGAGTTTGAACTTGTCTTGCAATTCAATTGCATGATTCCACAGCTTGTGCAGGGGCATTCTTTCCAAATCTTGTTTGGAAAATACCATGAGGTAATCATGGTACTCTTTTGGCACTAATTCCTCTGGTGGGATTTCTTTCAGCTAAACCCTTTCAAGCACTTTCTGGGTATCCTGATTTCTTTCCAGCAAATGTATCCAATGGTATATCTGATATGACTGCTCATGCTGTTCTTTTTGCAATGCCTGTAAAAACTTGGATGGGTTGGAATTACCTTGTTGGAGATTCTGACAGTGTTGGGGACATCTTGTCAATCAAACCTTCCCAGATGTCCAATCTATTTCTGAGTTGTGGCGCTGTAATCACTTATATCCCAGAATGAATTTGAACTTTTCCAGGTCAGTGACCTCAGCAGTTAGTTTCCCATGATAATTGTCATATTCCATAACAAGTTGACAGTTGTGTGTTATTCTTCCAGCAGCATTTAAGGTATCATTGACATTATATACTGGAATAGGTCTTCTAAGAGGGGTAAGAGGTAAATGAAGATGCTGGGCAAATTGCTGGTTGATGAAGACAGCATTTGCTCCAGAATCTAGGAGGGTGGATGTTTTTGTAAAGGGAATGTTTATTTTTGATGTTATTTTGATTGGAAGGACTATATCCTTCTTTGAATTAATAGTTCTAAGGAAATGAAATTCCTCTGTCTTTTCTTTTCTGGTTTTAGATAATAATTTATTGAGATCTAACTTGGTTAGTTCCAGATACATAGTTTGAACATCATGTCGTTTCTGCTCTTTTGATGGAATGGGAGTCATCATGCTCCTTATCTCCACCACTTTTGGAAATACAATATTTTTTTATTTTTTCAAATGTGAATCAAGCACTGGTGTTTTGTCCTGGCCAAGCTCACCATCTAGATGAGACCTGCATGACAGCAGAGAATTGTCTTCTTCTACATTTAGAATTTTGTATTTATTATGACTTCCTATGTGCCCAGATCCCATAGGTTGCCTTAAGCTTTTCCTGATTTGAAGGCTAGATTTTCATAATCCTTGAACCAGGCATGTGCCTCATTAGAGGACATGCCTGCAATTGACCTGCTCCAATCCTGTCCTTTGCCCTTGTCCTTCGGTGGACTCTCAGGCACAGGGGATGAGCTTCAGCTCATTTCATGGATATTTCTGGATGCCTTTTGTGTCAGGCACCATATGGCATGGCCTCCTCCCAGGAACTTGCATTTTTCGCATGCCTTCTTGGGTTTTGGGCATTTGGTGGTGATATGTGGTCTATCACAATTGAAACATTTGAGGGGTCCTCAGTTTCTTTGACCTTGCCCCTTTTGGATGGCATCTATGTCCATGGCATTGGGATCTCTTGGCCAAGAGATGTGATTGGCCATCCCCCTTTTGATGAAGCCAAGCAATTCATGGCATTCACTGTATTCCTTTACTTTCCTCATAAATGTTGCTATGTTGGTGTAGCAACTGTCTTGCAGGAATAGGTATTTTACCATGTCCTGGTTCATGTTGCATTCTAAAATTTGGAGAAGCCTCTCTCCATTGTATTTGGCTTGCACCAAATAGTTTTCCATTTTCATAAAGTATTGTGAGACCATCATCTTGTCTCCTTGTTTTAGGTTTTCAAGTTGGCATCTTGCCCACTCTTTTTCATTCATTAATCAGAATGAAGTTCGATCAGCTTCTTAAATTCTAGTCAATCAGTTTCATCTCCTTTTAAGATCTTGAGTAAGTGAGCCCATGCAAAGGCTCTGGCATTGCCCTTTGTCATTCATGACAGGATCGCTTTGACCCCTGCCACTTCTCCTAGTACAGTGATGTTCTCATCCCACCATACTTGGACTTTTGTCCACTATTCTTTAAATTTTTGTCCCCTGGTTCCATTGTATTCACCAGGATCTGCTATGATTTTTGTTATTTGGGCTCCTCTTCCACCACCTGCCTTTACTTGCTCTTCCATCTGCTCCAGTTCCTCTCTCATTTGTCAGTTGTCCCTTACAACATTCAGCATTACTTGGGCTTGATCTTTCAAATAGGCCTTCAGATGAATATCTAATTGGGCATAATTGTTGTTTGAGAAAGCAGAGAGAGCGTCAAGAGTATTAATTAAATCTGTGGAAAGAAACATGACTAGTATTTATAGTTTTTGTGGGGGAGGTTTCATAAGTGTAATCAGCTAGGTCCATCCCTAGAAATAGCTTGCTTGTAAGTTTGTCTACTTCTTTTCTTAGGCCAAACTGGTACTTTTTCAAATTTATACTCAAACCACCCTTCTAACCTTCTACATATGGGGGGATTAAAGGTTTGGCTATAGAAATTGACCTAAATCATTGAAGCTAAACTGAAGAATGCCCTCTTTTCTTCTGAGGGCAGCTAATGCAGTGATCACTAACCTTTGTCTACGATGCTCAGTCCTGGGCTGCAATCATTCAGATCAGGAGTAGGAGGAAGGAGGAGGCCTGGGCTGTCTGGGTCTGGGTCTGGTTTTGTAGGGTCAGATAGAGTAAGGGGGACTACCAAGTCCTCTTCCTTCTCATCTGTGATCAGTGATGTAGAGTCTTTGAAGCCAATCTTGATTCTTAGCTCTCCTTCAATTGTATCTCTTATGATTGAGTTCTGATGGAGGTAACTGAACAAAGAACCTTCAAGCTCTCTCAAGAAGGCGTTGGCAGGAGATAGTGAGGAGTTTCCACCCTTTAGGTCCTGTATGGCCTGTTCTGGCCCTTCTTTTGGTGATCTCTGGGAAGTCCAAACGATAAAGGGACATAGGGAGTGGTGAAACTGTATGGGCACTGGGGTCAGTTAGTACCCTTTCTGTAGTAGAGGTGGTCACTGAAAGGAGAGTCTAGTCTAATGAAACAACCAAAGAACTCTTGACATCGAAGGACCAAGTCTACTACCAACTATTTTAGTAAAAGATATAAGAGAAAAGACTAACTCATTCTGTTGAGAAAAGAGTTGCCTTAAGGAGTGCTTAATAGTTGAGTTCTGGGAAAACACCAAGAGACTAGACTAGAGATCAATTCAGCTTTATCCTTGGATATATATACTACTATCTATTTGTACATGTTGTCTTAACCCTAATATCTGATTAGGATGACTGAGTTCCAATCTATGGTGAAGTCCATGTCCATGACTATGCCATTCAATGGCAATAAAGATACACCACAGCCTCTAGGGCTGAGAGAAACAGAAATGAAAAGAAGTTTGATACTGCAGGTGGCAGATCAAATAGAAGAGAAGCTGCAGCAGCAGTAATTAAGTGGGCTGTACCACAGCCATACACTGCATGAAAATGAAAAGAATCTCAATGGAGATTAATAAAGGGTGCTGGCCAGGCAGTTAGAAGATTAGAAGACATAGTGATTACTATGTGAAAGATTAGCCAATGAAGATAGATCTAATTAGAAAGAAGAGCAGAAGATAAGCCCTAATCAGATAAGATGAAAAAGATAAGATAAGATTCAATGAAATGTTCATGCTAAGTCCATTTGATAAAGAGTTTACCAGAGACCATATATGAGACGGCAAGGATCATCACAGTTCTAAAGGGATAAATCAAGCAAGGCTATGGAATATGGGGCCATCACCAAGATAAAGTAATGTTCTACATGTCAAATAAAAAAGGAAGGAACATACTCTAAAGTAAGGAGAACAAAAAAAAATAGATAATGATGAATGAGGAAGATTGTAACAGTTCATAAATACACCTACTTCTTTTCTTAGGCCATACTGGTAATTCTTCTACTTTATAATGAGACCACTCAAAAAGTGATCTTTGGCATAGAAGATTAAAGGTTTGGCTATTGAAACTGGCCTAAACCATTGAAGCTATAGCAAAGAATGCCCTCTCTTCTTTCAAGGGCAGCCAATGCAGTGAGGACTGATCAACATCTATGATGCTTGATTCAGGGCTGCAGTCATTTGAATTGGAGATAGGTGGATAAAGGAGGTTTGGGCTGTCTGGGGCAGGCTCTAACTTCATAGGGTCTGATAAAGTAAGGGGGATGACTATGTCCTCTTCCTTCTCTTTTGTAATTAGTGATGTACTATCTTCAAAGCCATTCTCAATTCTCAATTCTTTTTCAATCATATTTCTTACAATTGAGTCCTGATGGGGGTAACCAAATAAAAAACCTTCTAGTTCTCTTAAGAAAGCTTTAGTAGGAGATAAAGATTTGTTCCCACCCTTCAGGTCCTATGCAGCCTGTTCTGGCCCTTCTCTTAGCAATCTGCAGGTAGTTCCAATAATGAAGGGATATAGGGAGTGGTGAAACTGGATAGGCACTAGGGTTGGTTAGTGCCTCTTGTCCTATAGCAGAAGTGGTCACTAGAAGAGAGTCTAGTCTAATGAAACAACAAAAAACTCTTAAAGGAACTAGACCAAGTCTACTACTAAAACTATCTTAGTAAAGTGAGAGGAAAAAGGGTACTAACTTGCTATGTTGAGCAGAGAGTAGTATTGAGGGGTGCTTAGTAGTCAAGTTCTAAAAAACACTAAGAGACTAGACTGGGGATTCATCCAGCATCATTCTTGGGGTTTATATACTACTCTACTATTTGTACATGTGTCTAACCCTAATACTGAATTAGATATGTACTATGTCCAAGTCCATATCAATGTCTAGCCATCCAATGGCAATAAAGGCATACCATAGCTTCTAGGGCTAAGGGGAACAGAAATGAAAAGAAGTTTGATGCTGCAGATGGCAGATCAAATGAAAGAGAAGTCACAGCAGCAGTAATGAACTAGGCTATGCCATAGCCATGCACAGCATGGAAATAAAAAGAATCACATAGTAATTAAAGAAGGGCACTAGCTAAGTGGTTAGAAGATCAGAAAACATGGTAATTACCATGTAAAAGAATAGCCAAAAGGGAATAGATCTAATTGGTAAGAAGAACAGAAGATAAGCACAATCAAATAAGATGAAAAAAAATAAGATAAGGTCAAAAAAAAAGTTCATGCTAAGTCCATTGATAAAGAGTCTATCAGAGACCATATATGAGATGGCAAGGATTGTCACAGATCTCAGCCTCATCATCAAGGAGGAGCTCCTTAGCATTGTCCATAGCCTAGAATAAATTTACCCAACCAAGTACCAAATCTGCCTCCTGGTAATAACCAGAAGAAACAACAAAGATATAATAGGTTCTGCAAAGATAAAGGACAAGCTCAAACTTATGAAGTGAAAGGCACTGCATACACCTTTATTGGAGATCATCAGATAATCCCTAATTCCACTGACATACCTGATATTAATTCTTGTAAAGCATTTATTAATCATCTGGATTATAAAATGGACAAAGAAGACTTTGCTTTAGATAAAGCATAGGCTGGATGGGGGAATAAGAATGAAGAAAATAATGAAATGTGTCTAGATAATCCACAGCCCTTTTAGTTCTGCTTTCACCATCTCTTTCTCTGAGGCTAGGGCACTGACTTCTATTGAACAAAAGAGATCAAGATCTGATATCAAGAAGCTGAAGAAAAAGGGGAAAGGGAAGGTGACAATATTACTCAGTGGACTTATATTAGACAAAGGACATTCGGCTATAGAAAGCCTTAAGAACAAGATCAGGAAGCATGCTCCAGCAGCTCCTAATGTCTCTGACAAACCAGTAGTGGTTCAATCAGTAGATCCTCATGTACCACAGTCTTGTGGTTACCCCTCATATTTCATGTACAGTGAGCTCCAAAACCATTGAAATAACTAACTAAAATACAGTATGTGCAGTACACTGCAATCACCTATGGGAATTTCACTTAGGTTATGTAGGAAAGAATAAAGTACATACTCTCAGCTATAAAATTGGTCCCTGGGTCATGTGATTTTGTTACATGTAGCTGAGATATGTCCAGTTTAAAATAGCAACACCATTGCAACAGTTTTGCACCTTTCAATAAAAATATGCAATATGATTGAAATAAAGCTATATTTAGTGGTGTTTGGGTATACAAACAAAGGTACACATTGAAATACCATGTCTGAGTTTGAAATAGCTCACACACATCCTTATTTCTAACTATATCCATCATGAGAACCATCTCTTCTACTTAAAAGGCTAATGTTCTCTCTATGCTTGATGCTGGCCAATCTGCCCACTTTATAGCTGCTGCCACTGGTCTCAATGTATCCACCATCTCTAGACTTCACTCTAAGGAGTGTTCTGAGATTCAGAAGTCTACTAGAGGTCATTCATTAAAGCTTTTCTCTGCCAGCATCTGTCATGCCATTCATCTCATTTCTACTGGACAGGTAGACAATGCTGTTTAAGTGGCCAAAACCCTCAGCAATATTGTCAATCAGCCTCTCTCTGCCACTATAGTGTATAGGCACTTGAAGAAGACTGTGGTGAAGTTAAAATGCCCCCTTTTTGCAATTAGACATCACAAAGCTTGTTTGAACTTTGCCTATGCTCACAAGGATTGGACTGTGAAGGATTGGAAGAAGGTAATATGGTCTGATGAGACTAAAATCAATTGTCTAGATTCAGATGGATGTCAGTGGATATGGAAAAAGGCAGGTGAGGGCCTTAATGATAGGATAGTATAAGGCACTATTAAGTTTGGAGAAGGTTCTTTGATGTTATGGGGGTGTATGACTTGGCAGGGAGTTGGCTATGCTGCTAAGATTAATGGTAGAATGGATGGAGACCTTTACCTTTAGATTTTAAAGGATGAACTGCTAAATACCCTACAGCATTATGGTTTTAATCCACCTAATGTCATCTTTTAGCAGAACAATAACTCCAAGCATATCTATAGAAAGGCAAAGGAGTGGCTAGAGAAGTAGGACTTTGATACCATGGGATGGCCTGCACAGTCTCCTAACCTCAACCCCATTAAGCATCTCTGGTGCTATTTGAAAAGGAGACTTGTAGAGTATGAAAACTCTTCTAATGGAATCTTGGAGTTGTGGGAGAGAATTCAGATGGAGTGGGAAGGAATACCAGTTGAGGAGTGTCAGAAGTTGATTGAAAGCATGCCTAGAAGGATTGAGGCAGTGATCAAGATAAAGGGAGGCTGTACCAAATACTAATATATCCAAATACCAACCTGATATAATGAGATGCAAAACTATTGCAATGGTGTTGCTGTTTTAAACTGGACATATCTCAGCTGTATGTGAACAAAATCACATGACCCAGGGACCAATTTTATAGCTGAGAGTATGTACTTTATTCTTTCCCACATAACCTAAGTGAAATTCCCATAGGTGATTGCAGTGCACTGTGCACACTGTATTTTAGTTAGTTATTGCAACAGTTTTGGAGCCTACTGTATAACAAATGTGACTACCTTTCTAATTATGTCCTGGTGTGTGCTGTTAGAGAAGATCAAGACTTAGCTTTCATGAAGAACCATTGAATAATTGATAGTGGATGTACAGATCATCTAACACCATTTATAGATGACTTTATCAACTTGGACTTTAATTCCTGATTAGCAGTTGTTGCTAATGAATCTCATGTTGAGATGATTGGACCATATTCTATCATCTTACAGCGAC